>JAGGAT010000596.1:0-22765 GCA_017657195.1 Termitomyces sp. T70a | reverse complement strand
GGAGACTGAGATGAAGTCCAGGAGACTGAAACAAAGTCTGGGAGACTGAGATGAAGTCCAGGAGACTGAAACAAAGTCTGGGAGACTGAGGCAAAGAGAGAGAAAGAAACTTAGAAAGACCAGGAGACTTGGAGAGAAAAGAAGTAGATTGGCAGAAAATTAGACAGACAAGCTTGTATGAGATGGTAGTATGACAAAGTAATGGCAAAGGTAATATCAAGACTACTCTAACTGAATGCTACCTATGTTTAAATAGTAAGGTCTGGGACTGGATCAGGGAGGTTTTAGTCCTAGGGGTGGCAATCAGGGTTGGTGCATGGGGCTGTGTACCCAAGGTACTGAATAGTGTTGGAGATGATTGTGCAGGGCAGACCAAGTAAATTCTAGGAGGGTAGCATATGCTACCCCTCAAACCAAGTAGGCAGAGGTCTGGAAGATTGAGAGCAAGGTTGAGAAGTGTCCAGAGAGTAGAGAACAGGGCTGAGGAGTGAAAAAGTAGTGGTGAAATAGTAGTCCCCTGACACCCTCCCTTGTCAGGGAGTTCTACCATACACATTTGGATGCACTGTGAGCCATTCAAGGCCTCTACTCCATCTTCCCAACTGACCTGGCACTCTAAGACCTGTTCTACCCTGCACATCAAGGTGCTATACTCTAAGGGGGGGTGATGTCAGAGTACTCCCCTCTCCGTTCCTTTTCTTCTCAAGTTCATTCACTATTACCACCTTTACTCACTTACTTCATTATGCCAGCCTGAGTTACAACAGCCAATTATGTCAGCCTTGGTTCCAATGGCTGCTTATATCAGTATCTGTCATTCTCAACCCAGCACAGCCACCCTCATTACAATCAGGTGACTGGCTGTCATCGCAGCTTATCAGCTGCCTTCTGTAGCATCACACATCACATATGAACATGCCTGTCTCTGTCAGGGGACTTCCCTCTCTGTTTCTTTTTTTCAAGTTCAGTCACTATTACTACCTTTATTTACTTACTCCATGATGCCAGCCTGCCAATGGCTGCTTATGTCAGCATCTGTCATTCTTGACCATAGCACAGCCACCCTCATCATGGTCAGGTGACTGGCTGTGCTATTATTTTTGGGCTCCTGACTTGGAAAATCCTTAGACTTGTTTTCTTTGGATTTCCCTCTACCAAGTGATTAGCTACATTCTGTTGTATTGTAGTGGGTTCTAATATACTTTGAATTTCCCTCTGCTAGCTGTGTGGGTAGCTGCAGCTTCTGGAGGTTGCCCTTACACTTACACACATCTGAAATCAAGAATGCAAACTCTCTCAATATCCTGTCATATACTTCTAGCAGCTCTCTATCTTCCAGTTCTCCCAAGTTCTCTTCCCCATTCTCTTTGCCTAACTCATACAACCCCAGCATAATATACAGACTTCTCCCAAAGCATGAAATGGATGCAGGCTGGTTTCCACAGTAATTAATCTCATAGATGAGATCAAGCAGTACAAGTATCATCTGCCTTGCTGTCTGTGAGCACTACAAGAGCAGCTTTGTGACAAGACAAATCATTATATCAATGCTAAGTGGTGGGAACCATAGCTGGCAATGCAAGCAGCACTATTACTGTGTATTTCCAAAAAAGATGAGACACTTCAGACTGCCTTGGATGTGTGACAGTGCAATGACAACACTATAAAGGATGTGACACCACTTCCTAACCAGGAAGTTATTCATGAGGATGTTGCAAAAGCTAGGTACAGGTTGAAGATTGACTTGATGAATGCATATAAACAAGTATGCATACATATACAGGATATTCCAAAAACTGTGTTCATGTCCCTTATGGAGACCTTTGTCAGTAATATCATGCAAATTGGCAATTGCAATGTGCCAGTAATGTTTCAGAGGTTAATAACCTCAATATTCCAAGATATCATTGGAAAGTTCATGCACGTCTATCTAGACAATATTTTCATCTTTTCAGACTCCATAAAGGAGCACAAGCAACAAGTACAAGTCGTCTTTGAGCCACTGCATAAAGTGAGCTTGTATTTGAAATGAAAAAAGTGCAAATTGTATGCGCAAAGTATTGATTGCTTAGAGCACATCATAGACATGCAGGGTATATTTACCCAGACTCAGATAAATTTGATTGTATTCAAGAATGGCAAATGCCATGTAACTACAATTATATCCAATGCTTTGTTGGACTAGTAAATTACATTGGTAATTTCTTACCAGACACAACTGTCTACACAGGCTCTCCCATGGCCATGACCTAGAATGGGTCTCCCTGGTGCTTTGAGATAGTAAAGCAAATCTGTGCCAAGACACCAATTATTTGCCCAATCAATCTGCATTTCAATGAGCCTATATGGCTCATCTGCGAAATCTCAAAAATAGGCATAAGGGCCATGTTCTGCCAAGGAAAAACCTGGCAAACCTGCAGACTTGCAGGCTTTATATTGTGCAAGTTTATGACTATGCAACAGAACTATGCAGTACATGAATTAGAAACACTTGTTATCCTAGAAGCCTTCCTGAAATGGGAGGATAAACTGATGGGCTATAAGATCCATATCATTATGGGTCATAAGGCATTAGAGTTCTTCAAGACTCAAGTACATTTGTCACTGTGGCAGCATTAGTGGATTGACTATATGTTGTGCTATCAGTTTGACATAACTTACAGTGGCTCAAAAACTGTCCCAATGTTTCATACATTTTAAAAGATGACATTGGCATAAGGAATTGGAAGTATTTAAAATTCTAGTTAAATCATGTAATTGCAGCTACAAATTGCATCTTAGCTTATGTAATTTCAATCAAATCTGATGGAGTAATAGAGTTAGGGTTAGAGTTTTTTGAGCATCTCTAATTTTGGTATTTAGTACTTTGTATGTCTTCCATTTGCCTTGATAACTGCTTAAATCCTTCTAGGCATGCTTTTTATCAGTCTTTGGCATACCTCTGCTGGTATTTCATCCCACTCCTTTGCAACTCTCTTCCACAATTCATGCACACTATAAGGAGGTGTTTTATACTGCCTAAGCTGCTTCTTAAGGTACTTCCAGAGGTGTTCAATAGGGTTAAGATCAGGGAATTGGGCTGGCCTCCAAAGGACATCAAAGTTGTTGTCTTCAAACCACTTGTTAGCCCTCTTGGAGTTGTGTTTGGAGTTATTGTCCTGTTGAAAGTAGCAGGCACCCTCCTCCCTCTCTAGCTTTTCAAAGCTCTCCTTTGCTCTATCATCCAAATTTTCACAGTACTGCTCTGCATTCATGATTCCAACCACCTCTACCAGCTTTCCTACCCCATTCCAACCCCTACAGCTGCATACCATGAGATTATTCCCTCCTCCATGTTTCACAGTAGGTGTAGTAGTTCAGTTTGAAATGCCTTCTCCTTGTAGCTTCTACATGTACTGCTTTCCATCTGATCCAATCCTGTTAATCTTTGTCTCATCTGTCCACAATGTTCTTTTCCAGTCTTCCACAGTCCAGTTCTGATGCCCTTGAGCCCATTTAAGTCATAGTTGCCTATGTCTAGCTTTGAGCATAGGAACTTTCTTCTTTGTAGCAGACCAATACCCCTCCTCCTTCAGCACATTCCAGACAGTCTGAGAAGAGACAGGGTTGAAAATGATGTTGTTGATAAAATTGGTAGCCTGAACAGCTGTATCAAGTCTCCCAGTTGAGATTTGTCAAACAATAGCCTGTTTATTATGTGGAGTAAGCTTAGCTGGACAGCCTCCAGGATGGTTTTCCTTGTCCAGCTCCAACTCTCTACCAATCCTTCCAATAGTAGACTTTTTTAGACCAGTTTGAGCCTCAATTTGATGAGAGAATATCCTTGAGCAAGGAGAGAAGCAACAGTAGAGCATTGTGCAGAAGAAGTAGCTTTCATGATGGTGGTTGAAGATTAAGATGTGGTTCAACCAACTTGAACCACTCCCAAATATATCAAAACATAGTCACATGACTCTGTTAATATTTCCACATGCAACCTACTCTTTATTTAATAGGGATAAACCTGCAAAGTTGAAGATGCTCAAAAAACTGTCCCAATGAGTGAATATTTTGAGATGGCCATCACTCCACCAGTTTTGATTAGAATTACATAAGCTAGGATGCAATTTGTAGCTCTAATGCCATAGTATTTTACATGATTTAACCAGAATTTTAAATACTTCCAATCCCTCATGCCAATGTCATCTTTCAAAAAGTATGAAACATTGGGACAGTTTTTTGAGCCACTGTATGTCAAAGGAGAGCTCAATAAAGTCACGGACTGTTTGTTGCAATATTTCAAAAGTGATACACATGAGAATGTTCATTATATTCATACCAGTTCCAGAAAACAGTGGAACATCACATTGAAATCTGAGCCATGCAGGCTCATGAACTGCACCATAGCAAATGGCTCAAAGAGCACATAGAAGTACAAGACCTTGGAGCTCAAGGTCTGCCTGATGCAGTGCTGACTGCCACATGACCAGTGGAAGAACTGTCACCTAGTAACAATGACTCAACAGTGGGGCAGGCCCTAGAGATTTCTGACCCTAGTTCTGAAGTTGTTGATTTAGAAGATGTGCAACTGTGCACACATGTTTGGCAAGGATACTTGCAAGACAGCTTTTTTATTCAGATACTCAACAAGCCCAAGGAGCATCCATGCTTTGTCATTGAGCAAAAACTCATTTATATGATTAGTTTTATGTGGCAATTAGGAGGGACCAACCTGTGGACCAAGTGTGTCCTAGTATGGGTAGGTGGGAAAAGAAGGTGTCAATAGTTCAATCAGGCTGCTGATGCAATGTGTGGTCCATTGAATAGGTAATGGCATGGCTGTTGAGGTCGTGGCTTGACAAAGTTTGATCAGGTACTTAGCCTAAATGGTGCAGTATGCCTGTCACTTGCCGGCCTTGCTGGCCCATTCCATTGTGGGTTCCAAATCTTGGGATTGATCTCTAGAAAATACCATCCAGGTGCAGGGGAGGGTTTGTCATGAGATCTTCACTGGCTGTTTGGCTAGAGGGAGCTGCAAGCTGCAGCAATTGGGTTACAGCCCTACACCAACTGAGCAACAGCAAGCATTGCAGAGAGTAAAAGGAGTTTAGAAATTGGGATGGCATGTTAGTGGCAGATGGGTAGGGGAGTTAATATGTGGGAAGATAGTATGAACCTGGCTTAGGATCAAATTGCAGTAAAGTAGCTATGAGGTATAATTGGCACACTTGAAAAGGTGTCTGGCTGGAGTACCTACCAGAAGTGTCCATAATTACCACCCTTTACCATACTGTAGGACCTAGGACACTATAGCTCATGTGCAAGTTGTGCAAAAATAAGTCTTGAAGTAAATAAAAATGACTCATACATTTATTCATGGGTGCAAAGATTCTGTGCATATCATGGGAAAGATCATTAATAATAATGATTCTGAAACAAGCCTATAACATTGTTGGGCATTTTGGATACCAGAAGACACTCAAATATGTGTGTCTCTCATACTGGGCTCATGTCAACTTCATTTCATCTGCAGATGGATGGGCAGACAGAATGCGTGAATCAAAGCATTGCACAAATCTTCAGAGCATTCATTCATCCTGATCAGAAGGACTGAGTTGATTGTATGCCCATTGTAGAATTTGCAATTAATCTGAGACTATGGGGTATGCACCCTTTGAACTCAACAATGGCTACATGCTATTTATGATCAAGGAACTTCACACCAACAAAGTAATCCATTGAGGGATCAAGGATTTTGCATCTCTTGTTTTTTCCTTTTTTTTGTCATGACATGTCTATAGCATGTAGACTGGAAAAGAAAAAATAATCTTGCAGGGCCCATATAAGCCTGGACAGAGCTCACAGAGCTCTGGAAGGGGAGGAAGACCAAGACAGGGCCAACCAAGACAAGTTTTTCAGCCAAACCAACCACTAAGCCAGTAGCAGGCGGCTGTGGCCTATCCAGGCTACAATGAGCTGCTTCTATATGAGATGCCCCTGCAGGTGGATAAAAAGGAGAAGCAGTATGAACGCCAGCCATATAAGCACTATTATCAACTAGTACCAAGCCATTATCAGGCCCAAGTAATAACATATGTGTGCACTGTGGTGCTGGCAGCTAGGAGAGAAATTGCACCCCAAGCACAGTCACAGATGGGCACAGACATGCTGCTGCAGTGTCTTGAAACAGCAGGGCCACCTGTGCCCCCTACAGCATTATTTCTGCAAGACAATCTTGCAATCATGGTTATCAAAGGGCTGCTCAATCAGATCAAGCTCATGAAGAGGCAGTGCATATCAGTGCTGGAACAGATCAACCATGCAGCAAAGTGCAAGCTGCCCTCATGAGGGGGTAAGCAGAGAGCCTAAGCAGGTCAAGCAGCAACCACTGCAGCTAGTGGAAGTGGCATGGGCAAGAGTGCCCATGGCAACTCAGCTAGTGCCATTGGAGGCTTCATCATCAACCTCTGGATTTGCACAGCCTACTGCTGCCTTCACTAGAAAAGTATCATCATCCTCTAGGTCTGAGCAGCCTGTTGCCACCTCTACTGAGTGACCTGTAGTCACTATTTCAGTGCCTATGGCCTTGACAGCACCAGAAGCACCAGTAGGAGAAGGGGTGCAGAAGCAGTTGAATGAGGAGAGGGATGAGGTCCTGCTTATAAGGAATGAATTGGAATTACTGGATGCACTTGACCCAGTAGTTCCACCTAGTAGTAAAAGAGGTCCACCTATGCATAGACTCCAAGCATCAAGTCATGCCCCAGAAGCACCAGTGCCTATTAAACCTCAGCATGGGCATAAGCCACTCTTGGATATATCTAGGCTAGAACTGGTTGATTTTTTGGCAAATATTTCATAGCAAGCAGAGCCCACCCAAATGTATTTCATAAAGGCCATCTTGATCCCAGCTCTGCCTGTACAGGTGACCATGGTCATAGTGGACACTGACCCATGCACTCCTGCACAGTATGATGGATTGGTGGCAATATCAGCTGCCAGTAAGGGCAAGCAGTGTTCTGTGCCCTCAGAGGAGTATGATAGCAACTATGGAGAGTTGCAGTCCAAGGAGGAAGGAGAAGAAGAGGAGAGCAAAATGCCTGCACGATGCTTTTAGCATGTGCAATGCAACAGGAAGATTGCTAAAAAATAAAAGGTGAACAAGGCAAAGGAGGCTGAGGCTCTTGCACATACAGTGCAGAATGATTTTTCAGGCTGCATTTCCAATAGGTTGGTGAAGGTCTGGGGGCTGCTAGATGTAGAGCAGCTAAACTCATGCTTCCATGGGGCCCTCAGCCCCTGTGTTTACTACTTGTACTTGATGAATACTGTATTTATTAGTGCAGATGCAAATTGTGTGGCTGCATGTGAGTTTAGCACTGGCAAGGTGGCTAAAATTCCTGGTACAATGGTGTACAAGTTTGCTCACTGGGGATTCTCTGGCACCTCCTATAAACTTGAATGGTTGCATAAATACCATGCAAATACTCATGTACCTCAGTGCAACTCTATTGTTGCCTATATGCTATTAACAGAACTTTGGGAGTTTGCTCAGTGATCTGAAGTGTTGCTACATGACTAAACAATAAAGTTGCTGTGCTCAGATCCTCTTGACAATCTTGTCAATCCAATGCAAGGTCCAGAGGACCTTTCCCTTGTAGAACAATGTCACATTCTATCACATTTTTACATGTCAAGGAGGATGGAATGTCAGCATTGCATGTCATGCATGCTCCTAACCCCAACATGCCATTTGACCTCAACCAGCTAGCATGATATGCACTTATATTTGATCAACCTGGGTTGGAGAATACATGGCAGGGCATTGCAGTAGACCTTGCCTACTGCATGCATTGATGCACCCTGTTTGGGTTTGCACTCTGCCAAGCTCTATGCGCCAATAGTGCAGGAAAGACAATGCTTGTGTGCAGACTTGCACTAGTCATGGCCTGTCCTGAACTGTATTGTGAGGCGATAGCTGCCTATAATGAAGTCTACAAAAAGCCATTTGAGGCCCAGCATGGGGCCCAACTTACATTCTACCTGCTGCACATACCTGATAATCAGGTACACAACTTCTCAGATGAGGATGCAATTTTCATCTTGTTATACAACTGCATCCTGCTGGAGTGGGTTGATCATGCATACACTTTTGGTGTGGTCTACCTAGAACAGCAATTCCATCAACCCATGATGTCACTCAACATCTTTCATGAAATTGACAATGAGTGCATGAAGTGCCTGAAACTGTACAGTACCCCACCAGTGATTTCACAATGGGATGGATGATAAGAATTGACTGAGGAGGATTTCTATCACCTCATGTTCAAGTGCACTGAAGAGAGCATGGCCAACTTGTTCTCTGAGGCTACTGGCCTCTATTATTACATTGGAATGGACCCAAATATGGGTCTGCTTTGGAAACAGACACCAGTGCATGATACAATGCCCACTATTAGAGCTGTGACTAATATTGCACTAACAATTGTGAAATGGTAGATGCAACTGATGCAGGGGGTCCAAAGACCCCACTGAGGACAGAATCTGATATCCTTCCCCCTATGACTAACATTGCAATGGGGGAGGGAGTGAAGATGATGGACATGGGTGGAGATCCACTGAGCATGAAAACAGACTGAATAGCCCTTGAATTCAGTTAGATAGTAGGTAACATTGAGTTATTAACTTGAGACAAGTTACTGATCCTATGTATGCTTTACAGCACCTTTTTTTATTTTTTATCTTATTTTGATTTTGAAAATATATACGACATACTCAACACCCTTTCTTGGCATGTTCTTTGCACCAATGGTGCATGTAAGCATTAAGTGCTTCTCTTTCAAGTGACTGTACCTGAATGGGTACTCTGAACAGCTGGAATAATATTATTATTACAAAGTGACACTGCTCTAAGTCTGGACTGTCAGTGAATAGGCCAACCTAAGATGTTTCCAGAGCAGTTATGCTCATATCGCTGACTCACAACCCATACTTGACTCAATAACCAGGCCCATGTCTTGGGCTGACATTTACTTACCTAAAGAGGGGGTGTGTAACCAGCAAGGTTACCTGTATTATAGTACCACACATGTAAATGTGTTTTGAGCTTTATTTAGACACTGATGCATGCCTGTGACATGTGTCCATAGATTATGTAAGGACAGCATCTTGTATTCACAATGTATCTAGTCTAATCTGATAATTTGGTCTGATTCAGCTACTGCATGAAGCACGCAAGATTGCTCTATCTGTAGCCAATGGCTACAAAAATTGAGTCAGAAAAATAATATAATAATAAGAACATACATTGTTTCAGAAAGTTATTGCGAACCCATAGATAATTCATAAGTTATTATGCCTTGAATAGATATTTAAGGTATAAGTGCAAGTCAAGAGAAGTTAAAAGTTTCATTTTGATATCTTTAGAAAGATGGTAGCTCAGTCTAAGGTCATTCTGAATGGCTGTAATGGATGAATGTTCACTGTGAATTCAACATGAATTTAAAGTCTCAGACTTATTTTTGTGATAAAATGAGTCTGGAGAATATTTCTGGACATATCATTTTTGTCTGCAATTTGTATTCATGTACAGTCATATAAGCCTTAGGTGTATATATTGCAGTGGACTTGATGGACTCGTGGTTTAAGGTATTGTCATTGTCATTGTATGATGTTTTTGCAAGATCGAGGGTCCGTGGGACTCGCATCCTGATGTAGCAGGATTACGTGGACTACTCCTGCATCGTGTCAACCTGCTGAAGATGATCTTTTTATCTGATCATGCAGGAAGGAACTCCGACACAGCTTTATGAAACTTTTATTGAGATATATCAGGTTTCTCTTGTGTACAAGTTTTTGGTTACTATACGCTGCCATGGCAGATAAAAGAACTTTGGGACAATGTAAGATCCTGAGAGAAAATGAATTGGACCACATGGTTCAGCGGTATCGACGTACATACAAAGCGAGATTCTCAGTGACTCTAATTTTACAATGACACATCACTCCTGTCGCGGAAAATCGGTGATTGATGATGGCAAAGAATCAGGGGATTTGGTTGCAAACACTTGAAACCAACGTCTTTCTATAAAGTTTTGTTTCACGGAACAACTGAACAGCTCAATCTAAGGATGTCTACCGTCACCCAGACACTTGGCCTGCTAGAAATTGGAGTCCTGATCTCTATTTTCCTGTTTGGAATATTAACTGTTCAAACTTTCACATACTACAGGTGAGTCTTTGACCTTTCTTTGAATTTCAATCAGTATTTCAACGTACCGTAGGAAGTTTTCCGATGACAGATTATTACTGAAAGCCTTTGTGAGATTCCCTGTGTCTTCATAGATAGTATGGAAACCTCATGCACACAATTAATAGGTTGGGGTAATATGGTCAGCGCAAAGATGTTTGCGTCAAGTTTCAAGCTTCGGCGCTTAGCATTCCTTGAACAGGGTCGCGGAATGTGTCCATGCTATTGCGATTAGCCATATGATTTACTACGTGAGTACAAACACTGCTCTGTATCTAATCTCTTCGACTTCGGTGCAACAGTATTCGGTCAACAGATACGGTGATCCTGGTAGACTCATTTTCCTTACAGTATCGGAGGATATAGCTATATTCATGACTGGGATTACTTGTCCCGGTGTCGAAGTAATAACTGTTCACACTTCGAGGTCTCAAAGCTGATCTATTTCTGTCCCGACAGGCATTCTTTGTTCATCGCATCCGTGTCTTATCTTCAAAATGGTTGTTCCCATGTGTCTTGTGGTTTTTGTGCCTACTACGTTTCATCAGTAACTTCGCCGCAGGAGCTATCTGCTATAAGACACCAGATATTGTGGTTGTTGAGGCAAGGTGGCGGTGGGTGGTAATAACGTCGTTGGCAATGTGTGAAGTCAATGATGTGCTGATAACCGTGGCGTTGTTTTATTATTTGTGGTCTCATCGCGACACGAGCCTTGCGAGGTGTGTCTATAACGTCGTGTCAGGTTTTCTCCTGTGCTTTAAGCGCTGAGATAACATGTTTAGCACAAGAGTAATCATTGATAAGCTCCTTGCATGGACTATCCGTAAGTGAACAGAAGCACAGAAATATAGCAACATCTGACCTGTAACTTTGCCATAAACGTGAAGAGACAGGACTGATAACAAGGTTAGCCATAAGGGACCATAGAACATCTTTTCTGATCCTCACTGTAGCTTTTCAACGACGATTCTGCTGATATTGGTGAGGGATCGCGTCACAACCTTCCACTACCAATAGTTCTGATTACTCTTGTCAGTTTATGGTGCAAGATAGCTTTGCTTGGATGACAATCTTCTTGATTGTACCTCGACGTATGGAAGTCTTTTGCAATGCCCGGTCCCCATGATCTGACGACTTGACAAGTCTTTTCGAACTCTCTCATGGCATCGTATGTACTTTGCCGAGATTATTGGTTAACATTCATTGTACGCTGCAACGCTAGACTCAACGCTCGAGCGAGTTTGCGCAATCTCGGCCCCACAACCCCTCTCAAGGTTGATGCAAATGTGCAGTCAACGGTGAGTGGGGTAGAATAATATGGAGGAATTGTTTATCTTCTTTAAACACCAGCGCCCAATGGAGATAAATATCGCTATAACAAGTGTTGAATGTTAGGACATCGTGATGCGACGATGTCATAGAATGCCACGATCACGCCACACAGGGGCCACGCTGGGGCCACAATGCCAGCTTTGTCTCGGACAATGTATATATTCATACTTACACATAGAGTACCCTCAGTTCCGTTTATACGCACTGAGGGTACGTCACTTATAAATCACAATCACATACTATTACTTATCATACACGTACCTAGATTTACACTTACGCTACGTGTATTGTCTAGGTACATGAACACAATTCCGTTTATATACACTGAGGATTTACCCTTGCGCTATGTGTATTGTCTAGGTTTCCTGCACTGCTGGGACCAGAACCTGTTTCCATAAGAAAAAGTCACAAAGAAGTATGCCATGCCATTTCCAATGTACATATTTTTAAGGAAAAAGGGTTTGAGACAATGGGAAATGCCTTTTCATAAGGCAAAAAGTTGCCAAAGAAATGGTATGACACACTTCTTTGTCACTCATTCTGGGAGAAACAGGTTCTGGCACTAGCAGTGCTGGTTGAAGTTCAACATTGAAGAACAGCGCAGTGCTGGTGTAGATGTACAGTGGCTCAAAAAACTGTCCCAATGTTTTATACTTTTTGAAAGATGACATTGGCATAAGGATTGGAAGTGCCTAAAATTGTGGATAAATCATGTAAAACTCTATGGCATTGTAGCTACAAATTGCATTCAGGCTTATGTAATTCAAATCAAAATTGACAGAGTAATTTTGCAGATTTATTCTTATTTTTAGTCAGAAATAAAGGGTAAGTTGCATGTGGGAATATTAATAGAGTCATGTGACCATGCTTGGTTATATTTTGAAGTGGTTCAAGTTGGTTGAACCACACCTTGACCTTCAACCACCATTATGAAAGCTACTTCTCCTGCACAACACCCTACTTGTTGCTTCTTTCCTTGCTCAAAGGTATTCTCTGCATCAGATTGAGGCTAAAACTGGTCTAGGGAAGTCTACTATTGGGAGGATTAGTAGAGTTGGAGGTGGACAAGGAAAACCATCCTAGAGGCTATCCTGCTAAGCTTACTCCATGTGATAAATAGGCTATTGTTTGACAAATCTCAACTGGGAGACTTGATACAGCCATTCAGGCCACCAATTTCATCAACAACATTATTTCCAACTCTGTCTCTCCTCAGACTGTCCAGAATGTGCTGAAGGAGGAGGGGTATTGATTTGCTACAAAGAAGAAAGTTCTGTTAGGGGACTCCCCTCTCCATTCCTTTTTCTCAAGTTCAGTCACTATTACTACCTTTATTTACTTACTTCATGATGCCAGCCTGCCAATGGCTGATTATATCAGCTTTGGTTCCAATGGCTGCTTATGTCAGTGTCCATCAGGTTGACCCCAGCACAGCCGCACTTGTCATGGTCAGATGCCTGGCTGCACTATTATTTTCAGGCTCCTGGCTCAGGAAATCCTTTGACTTGTTCTCTTTGGATTTCCCTCTGCCAGGTGACTAGCTACATTCTGTTGTATTGTAATGGGTTCCAATATACTTTGGATTTCCCTCTGCCAGTTGTGTGATTAGCCACAACTCCTGAGGATCACCCTTACAAGTTCCTATATTCAAAGCTAGACATCAGCAAGTACAAGTTAAATAGGCTCAAGAGCATTAGAACTGGACTGTAGAGGACTGGAAAAGAGTGTTGTTGCCAAATGAGACAAAAATTAACAGGGTTGTGTCAGATGGAAAGCAGTATGTGTAGAAGCTACAAGGAGAAGACATTTCAAACCAAACCACTATACACCTACTGTGAAATCTGGAGGAGGGAATAATCTCATAGTATGAGGCTGTATGAGTTGGAATGGGGTAGAAAAGCTGGCAAAGCAGTACTGTAAAATTTTGGATGTGGAGCAAAGGAAAGCTTTGAGAAGTTGGAGATCGGGGAAGGTGCCCACTGATGTGCTCAAAATTTAGCTAAATGCTGTCTTAGTAGGATGCACTTGACCTTGTTTTGCATTGGGCTTGTGAAGTGCTGAGAGAGTCCTGGGCAGGTCCCAGTTACTTAGTCCTAAAAATGAGAAGTTGGTGTTAGAGAGGAGTGAGGAGGCTAATTGCTTAGCATCTCTAGGCTGAGATGTACTGCTATGTAACATGCAAGATGTCAGTCTTGTAACAGGGTTGTGACAAAGGTGGGTGCCAAATTGTAATGTGGTGCATTGGAGATGGTGACAGGAAGTGCTAGCTGTTGGTCAGCTGCCATTATTAACTTAGAACAGGACAGAATCAAAATTAGACTAGAAAAGGGAAATAGTGTCAGCAGTGATCCACTGATGGTGATGGCAGATGCTGGCAGAGTGTAGAAGCAAGATGTGGAAATGGTAGCATAACAGCCAATGGGAAGAGGTGAAGTATTCATCAAAGTTTTAATGAGTGGCATATGCAAACAAAGGGCATGATGTGTTACATGATGGGGATGCATTGAGTTTGAGGAAAAAAGTGGAAGTGTGCCTCATGTGAAAGGGCACCAGCAAGCCAGTGGTGCCTATGACATACTGTAGAGTGGGTGGCAGGGCTAGCTGGTGTGTAAAGATTGTCCTATGACTTCAAGGTGTCATGCTTGGCAGTGAGGAAAGGATGATAGTGTGGGATAACTGTTGGTAGGGGAAATTCTGAAGTCTTGCCACCTTAATCTAGTGCTAAATGGTGTGTAAATGGCTTAAAATTCATTGAGCCAGACCAGGGGCTCATCATTGCTACTTTCAACAAGACAATGACTCTAAATACAACACTAAGAGCCTCAAGCCATTAGGGGCCTCCACCCTGTCTCTTCAACTGACTTGGCCATGCACAACCTGTTCTAGCCTGCGCATCAGACACTGCACTCTAGGGGGGGAGTGATGCAGGAGACTTCCTTTTTTGGATGTTCCAAGGCATGGCATGAGTCAGAGATTTCTAAGTGCTCCACTGTACTATACAGTAGCTCCTATGCTCCTGCTCCTGCACTGATGCACTGTGCCATGACAGAGGGATTCTTTAGACTTGTTTTCTTTGGATTTCCCTGTGCCAAATGATTAGTTATGTTTTCTGTTGTACTTACAGCTTCTAATACACTTTGAATTTCTCTCTGCTGGTTGTGTGGTTAGCTACAACCTCTGGAGATTGCCCTTATAGGAGCAAGCTGTTTAACTCCAGACTTGCTCATTTTGACATTTCCATGCTCTGGAACACATTCTGGAGCCATTGACACTCTGAGTACACATAGCTCAGCACTCAAGTCTGCCTCATAAGAGCGTTGCTTCATTGAATAAGGCCCCTGGATCAGCAAAGCCTGACAATATGTAATATGCAAGTATGGTACAACATACCCTCAGAGGTTGCAACACAGTATGTGGGACAACTGAGGGACAATGATCTGTGTATGTCAGATATTTAGAGAAGAAAATAAGATTTGAGAAGACACAAAGCATAGTAGACATAGTGGTGGCATGGAATAGATAAGTGACATAACATATAAGGGGGTAAAAACAAATATATAAATTAAATAAAATATAAATGGAAAAATAAGATAAATCAAGTATGATGGAGACAGTAATGTTGTACTTCTCAACACTCCTCCTGATGAGCTGGCTCTGTTAATTTCTAAGTTCAAGTAAGGTGGCAAGGTAATCATGTGTGACCCAAAGCAATGACTTGGTGAACAAGTCTGCTAGGTTGTCAGAGGATGATATTGGTATAATGTGGATATCTTCCTCTTGTACTTGTTTCTGAGATGTAGTAGTACCAAATATCAATATGCTTTGTATATATATAACCTTTAGTGGATTTGGCCAATGTGATGGATAAGCAATTGTCTGCATTGAGTATGGCTGGGAGTATCTGAGGCACATCTATCTTTGTAGGGAAGTTATGCATTCATAGAGCCTGCTAAGCTCCACATGGTGAGCACTATATACTCAGACTCAGCCATGCTAAGGGCTACTGTTGATGACGCCCAAAGAATAATCTAATGCAGGGTAATATCACTTGCACCAGCTATCCTTCTAAGTTGGGCATGCTAAGTTTGTGAGGGAGTTCCGGACAGGTCCCAGAGAACACGCCAAAGGATTAGTAAACAGATATGGGACTGGCAACCGTGTAGCGCCAAAGGATAGGAGGTTAGTAGCAATAGGTGATTTATACTAGAGCGTAACAGTGCTTAGCGTAGTCCGAAGTGCATAAGCCTTGCCGTAAGTGCAGGGCGCAAACCAATGGCAGTTGGCGACGGATTGTTTCGAGAGGAGCGTGAGAGTGTGAAGGCTTAAGTTTCTTTGGCGACTCATGCAAGCGCTAATGAAACCTGTGGTCTTGTGGGTAGGAGCGAGGGGTACTATTTTTCCGCCCTGTTACTATTACAAATGAAGTATTTATACTAGTGAATGGCCGTCGCCAAGAGGCGGTAACTTGAGTGAAGAAAGTGGTACGAGTTGAAAATAAGTAAAATGAAGGAAAACTAACGGTGCGCCAATGAATACACTGCGCCCACTCTCCTATTTGACTGGGTGTCCAGGGCACCTGTGCCGTGGGTGTTGCCAATAGCAAAGGCTAAGCACGTGCCCCTGCAAGTGGTGGAGCAGCAGCTGATTGTATTGGGCATGTGTCTGTCGCAACCGGGTGATCAACTGGCCGGGTGCCAGTGTACTGCCGCCTAGGGGGATTGGGCCGAGGCACCAATAGGTGCTGGGCGCCGTATCTTGGCCTGTCATTTGCCGAGGGTATTCTTTGCCGAGATGCCAGAGGGTGTCGGTGATTGCCGTCCGTGGCCGATGCCGAGGGGTGTCGGTGATTGCCGTTGGTGACCGTTGGCGGTCACATGTGCTCATATTTGGTGGTCCCTTGCGCGTGCTGTTCCCGTGATATGGTCGTGATCGTGGCTCGTGACCTTGCTGTATCCTGTTGCTGCACTGATCCCGGGCCGAGTCTCATCACTGTTTACTGGCATTTTGAACTCCACAATACTGCTGCTCTGGCCATTATGAATCCATATTCTGATGTTGACCTACATGTATTGAGGTCTCTTCTATAATTGGCATAAATATATCCAATAGGTTTGGTATTGCCTCCCTATGCATATGTGAGCCTGTGTTCCAGTGTTTTATTTACATGCATGAGCACATGAATCAAAGCATTCAAGTGTGCAGGGCCTGGGTCAGACTGGAATCCAGCTAGGAGGTCATCACCTACTCCAGCAGTCATAACCAGGGCTATAAATGCATACACTTCTCATGCCAGGAAGGATCATGTGTCAGGTGAGTTGTGCTTTGGATGCAGTTTGATTAGTGCACCAGCACCACTTGCAAGTGGGAAATTATATCTGTATTGTGTGAGCTAGTCTCAAGGTTGTTGTTGCCTAAATCTAGCTCTATTGAATTTGCATCATTATATAGTAGTTTGTCCTCATAAACATAGGATACAACTGGTTGATGCAGGGCAAGGAGGGCAGGGGTTGATGCAGATAGTGGAGGTGGCACCTCATCTACCAGCAGGTCATCAGCTTTGTCTATTACTATGAGTAATCAATGTCCAGTCTCTTCATCAAATATAATGTCATGAGATGTAATAATAGATCTGATGGCTCTATCAAACAATTGATATTCTCTTTTTCCAGGTGCATATCTAACCACGGTATGACTGACTGAGGGTTAAGCTTTGACCTAATGAGTGTGATGGAGACTTCAGCAAATACTATACTTTTGAATAGACATAGATAGGAGACATTTTGTCAGATACCAGTGCATGATTCTTCTGAGATGGCATTGTGATGTGTCAACAGGAGTCTGTTGTGAGTGTATTCTGCATAGCAGCCATCTCTGCCCAGAGGTCCTTTGATAGTATGCTTTTTGCCAACATGCATTGTACTCCCTTGATAACTGTTTAAATAGCTCACTCAATAAACCCATTTTGGGCATGTGCATATTTAGCCACTCTTAGCCCACTTTCACTCTCCATTGTCCAAATCACTCTTTGACCCTTAGTATAAATATATACCATGATACAACACACAAGCTCTTCATCATCTGTACATAACTGAGGATGAGTCTCATTGACACCTAGACACATATTTATTCCTGACCAACATTCCACATTTTACTAATCCATACAATATCAGATGAATAGGCTCTAACAGACCTGAGAAGTTTAATTCATATGCTAAGTTGAGGATTTGACAAAGAAGATCTAATCAAGCTACTAAGTGACCAGAACCAGATTATTTGACAAGATATTTTGATATTAGGATGAGTGAGGGAAAATGTGATATAGATTGTACCCATCATTTCTTCTTTTGTGCACTCATAAATCTTCTGGAGTGAGAGTAGAACATCATCTACACAGCATTTACCCCAAGTGGCTTGGCTACACCTACACCAGTATTACAATGCTCTGTAAAACTTATTATAGAAATATTCATCTAAGTTGGATGCTAGTGTTTAAGCAAGATAAACAATTGCTCCACATTGTACTACTTCACTCACTGTTGGTTGTATGTATAAATTAAATTGGAGACTAGTCATTGTGCTGAGATTATGTAAACTTGCTCATGCATTGAGTCTAGTATTGCAGCATTATGATTCATGTTAACCAATAATCTGGAAAAACTACATGATGCAAAAGACTTTCATATGTCAAGGCATAATCAAGAAGATGGTTGTCCAAGCAAAGCTATTTTGCAGTATAAACTGACAAGAGTAATTAGAACTATTGGTTGTGGAAGCTTGTGATGCTATCCATGACCAAGATCAGCTGAATAAACCTCATGGCTAACCTTGTTATCAATCCTGTCTCTTTCTATTTATAAATATGTTAAAGGTCAGATGTTCCTATATTTCCATCTTTCTGTTCAGTTATGAATGTCCATGCAAGGTGTTTATCAATCATTACTCTTGTCTTAAATACGTTATCTCAGCACTTGAAGCATAGGAGAAATCCTGATATGAGGTTATAGACACACATTTCCAGGCTCATGTCATGATGGGGCCACAAGTAGTAACACAATGCCACCACAATCAGCATGTGATTGACTTTACACATTGTGAGTTCTGCAATTACTACCCACTGCCACCTTGCCTCAACAACCACAAAATTTGGTGTATCATGGCAAATAGCTCTTATAGCAAAGTCATTGATAGAATATAGTAGGCATAAGATACATGGGAACTACTATTTGGAAGATAAGACATAGATGTGATGAACAAAAAATGCCTGTCAGAATAGAAACATTTAAGTTCTGAGGCCTTAGAGTGGGAATACTTGTTACTTTGATGCTAGCACAAATAATTGCAGTCATGAATATAGCTATATCCTCCAGTACTGTAAGGACATCAAGTGTACCAGGATCTTCATATCTTTCAATTGAATGCTGTGAGACCAAAGTCAAAGAGATTGGATACAGAGCATAGCTTGCACTCATGTAGTAAGTTATATGGCCAATTGCAATAGCACAACCACATTTTGCAACCCTATTCAAGAAATGCTAAGTGCCAAAGCTTGAAACTTGATGGAAACATTTTTATGCTGACCATATTATACCAACCTGTTAATTGTGTGCATTAAGTTTCCATACTATAGAAACACAGGAAATCCCACAAAGGCTTTTAATAATCTGTCATCTGAAAAGTTTCTATGGTATAATTGAACCACTGATGGAAATACAAAGAAAGGCCAAAGACTTACCTATAGTATGTGGAAGTTTGAACAGTTAACATTCCAAATGGAAAGATAGATATCAAAAATCCAATCTCTAGCAGGCCAAGTGTCTGAATGATGGTGGACATCTTTAGGTTAAGCTGTTCAGTTGTTTTGCACCACAAAACTTTATAAGAAGATATTGATGTCAAGTATTTGCAACAGAACTCCCTGGTTCTTTGCAATCATCAATCAGGAATGATATGCCATTTGTAAAATTAGAGTCCACTTAGAATCTCGCTTTGTATGTATGTTCAATTCACACATCAATACTGCTGAACCATGTGGCCACTGGTAAATTCATTTTTTCTCAGGATCTTACATTGTATGAAAGTCCTTTTATCTGCCATGGCAGCATATAGTAACCAGAAATTTGTACACAGGAGAACTCTAAGGCTGTGTTAGAAATTTTCCTTATGCATGATCAGATAGAAATCATCCTCAGTAGGCTAACTATCATAAGTTATAGAATTATATTCTTCATAGATACTCAGTGGAATTTAGTAGGTATTATGCCAAAAATAATTATTGGGTCCCAACTGCTCTAATTAGGGCATGCATCAATGCATTTTTAACCAGGTAACCATGGAGATTAAATCACTCTTACTCTCAATCCTCACTAGGGCTTAGTTGGTACTATGCCAAAAATAATCATTGAGTCCCCACACTGCCCTATTTTGGGCATGCACAAATGCATTCTTATTCTGGTAATATGAAGTTTTAATCTGTCTTGTCATGGATTTACCTCCCACATGCAGGCAGAAGGCAATTTCTGGACAGGTTCTGCCTAGTATACTGGAAGACAGGGAAATAGGCATTTGTTGTATTGTACTACAGAAAAAAAGAAGAAGAAAAAAGTAGCCCACATGATCTTGCTATGTCAAATGCAAGTTTCATGGACAATCTGTCTTTAATCAATACAATTGAAATGAAAGTGCAGAAAGTGACCTTTACTGTCTATCAAAATATGATAATCACATTTCTTAAAAGCACATGGTGTTAGAAGTTATAATTTCTATGCCTGACAGATAGTAAGTTGTAGCTTCAGCTCAACATATAATTGAGTTGTATAGTCACCTAACAGATAGTAAGTTGTAGCTAGGTAACTATGTCAATATCGATAGTTTATGTAAGAAGCAAAGTATTCACTTACCCTCAGTTCAATGTATAGTTGACTAAGGGTGTTGGGTAATGTATAGTAGTATATATATGCATTCGGGACAATGGAAAAAGAACCATGCAGTAGCCAGACAGTGTGATATGGAATGTGACTAGTGAAAGGGTGACCTAACAATGGAGTAGGCAGATAAAGAAGACTAGTAAAGGATTGACAGTATGCTTTAACTTACTAACACATGGAGTAGCTATCATTAGAATATTGATAAATGATGATGACACACTAGTAATGTTACACAGAACTTTGAAGTCTAGCCATTCAGAATAATCTTTGACTAAGATATCATTTTTCTAAAGATACAAAAATAATATATTTTTTTACTTTGCTTGATTTACACTTACATTTTCAATATTATTCCATATATGATCACTTAAAAATCATATATAAAAAAACCTTTGGTTTTCAATACCTTTCTAAAAGTATATATGTATTTTTTGATGAAATAACAGGTCTCATTGTAACTAGGATTACTTTTACTATGCTAAATATACACAGATTTAACAGTGGATTTGCAATATATAATAGATTTTTGAGCTTGAAGATGATGTAAACCACTGACTAGATGAGTTGCATCTATAGGCATTGGTGATTTCAGCAATCCTATTAGGGGACTTCCATTTTTAGATGCCCCATAGATTTTCAATGATACCTCTAGGAGTTTTCTTTGTGAGACCACACCTCTTCTACCCATAGTATATAAGGACCATAGGTAGCTTCCATGTACCTTAGTCTCAATATTACTAATAACTATCTGTGTTGCTTAACTTCTGTTTGAAATCTCTCCATGCTTGCTTCTGTCTCCTCCATGCTTGCCTTGGTTACTATTCCAGCATGCACATCATTAACTGGCATGCACTCCACTTATTTACAATCACTTCTGTCTTGTTTCTGGGATTCTCCCATCGACTCAACCACTCGCCCAACCCCAAAGTAAGCCCACCACCCCCGGGATTTACTCCACACCCGTCTCAAGCCCCAACCCCACGTTTACATAGTTTGGCACTTGCTTGTGCCTCATAAGGTTGTTGCTTACTAGGAAAGGCCCCCAGGTCAGCAAAACCTGACAGTTAGATTTATTGGTATGGTAAATGATAACCTGCATATCCTAATGAAAACTTGATCAAAGAGGTGCTTAGTATGCACTACATTCTACTCTCAGTTCAGTTATGCAGTCCAGTCATGTAGTTTACCTGCAAAGGTTGATGTAATAGCAGATTTCAGGAGTAAGAAGCTATCTTGGAAGCCTCTGTGCAGCAAGTGTTATTATGCAGATTAACAGTTCTGGTCTCATAGTCATGGAGGAGCTCAAGCCATTTATAATCTAGTGCTAGTGCTTGGTCTGAGGCTGGATTGTGAGCAGGGTTTTTCTGAGGTGCCCTCCAAGTTATCATGTCCAAATTCTATGAGTAACACCCAGATTTGTTGCATGAAGTTCTTTAGTGTGATTTGAAAAAGTCAGAGGATCTCATCACTCTACAATTTCCCCTCATCATCTAATCTCCACAACCTAAAGTCTTTCTCTGAATCTCAGCCACACCACCAGATCTTAGCCACAGTCATGTTTTAGCCACATCCAGGTCTTAGCTACATTTAGGACTGCTTTTCTTGTTCTGGATCACTTTCACAGGTTCCAGATTACTTCTACCGGTTACAAGATTACTTCCACCTGTCTCAGATCACTTCCACAGGTTTCAGATCACTTTTACCTATTACAAGCTCACTTCTATTTGTTTCAAATCACTTTCAGGATTGTTTTTCTTGTTCTAGATCACTTTCCCTTGACTTAGACCACTTCTACTTGCGTTAAATCACTTCCACCTAACTTAGATTGCTTTTAGCTCCCCCCTTTGGTAGTATCTACAGCTATATAAGGTCTTCTAGTCTGTAGTTACACTTTAGCCTTGAGATTACCTATCCACTTATTGTGTCTGCTTTTTACTTGTGTTCATCCTCCTGTCTCTCAAGTCTCCAATCTATCAGTTTCCAGGTTACCTTTTTCAGTTCTTTATTTTTCCACTTACCTCATTCACATACTTGTTGGCTATCAAGTCTGCCTAAATGGTTCTTTTGCTCTATAGGAGCCTTCCTGGATCAGAGAATCCTGACAATCACACTCTTGGATGTAAGCCTCCAATTGTTGTTGTCTCAATGACAAGGAGGGTGTCCTAATGGGTGTCAGGGGACTCCCTTTCTCTCTCCTTTTCCTCTGTTATATCTATTCTCCCCGGTGTCCCCATACTTACATTATTCCATTGATTACTTACTTTTAGTCCGGAGTTTAGTC
>JAGGAT010000595.1:0-22789 GCA_017657195.1 Termitomyces sp. T70a | reverse complement strand
TTAAGAGTCGTTGCCGACCCTTCACTAAGTCGCCGCCATTACTTACTATAAATACCTTACCATTTGTCAGTAGAGAAACCATCGAATTGCACCCAGCACCTTCACGCCATAGTCCAGATCTCTAAGAGCTCGCTCGAGGCGCTAAGCAATTAGCGACTCTGCCCTTCTCCATCTCCAACAAAGGTTCTCTGTGCGGCCTTCGTTCCACGTCTTGAACGGTACTATACGAGTACACCTTCGTTGTTAGCGCCAACGCTTGCCGCCTCTTGGCGCCGACAGTAAAGATTCGAAGCTTCGTAAGCTTACTACGCGTCATTTCTCGTGCTTCTTGACCTCTTACCGCCTGCCGTCACTCGACGGCAACATCCTTGCCGCCTTACACTACACTTTAGGATCGAGTAACTGGGACCTGCCCGGGACTCCCTCACACTTCGCGAGCCCAACGCGAAACAAGGCTAAGTGCAGCTTACTAAGACAGCATCTAGCTAAATTTTTGGCGCATCAGCGCGGCGCATAGGGGAAAATGGGGCGTTGTGCTGGGCATACGGAAAGACATCCAAATTGTCTCGCATATGAAACTGACACACAAAGCTTTGCGTGGAAGAGTAGCGGCTGCTGACGTAGTCATCCCATGCTCAAACTCATCCTCATTTGTTCATCGTATTTTTGCGGTATACGCACCTTGTGACCCAGGCCTTGATGACCTGTCCAGTGACTTCTGGCCACATCTGACCGTATTTTTGCGGTATACGCACCTTGTGACCCAGGCCTTGATGACCTGTCCAGTGACTTCTGGCTGAAAGGCTGCCAACGACAGCCTCACTGGACCCAAACAGACAAGACAAAATTATCTTCGTTGCTCGTAGTAAGGATAGCCAGCAATCGCCGTACCGGCGCGGTGCTGAGCTTTGGGGAAACCTGGGAGTCTGCGCGACCTGTAGCATACGACTCCTATCAGCTCAACGCGGCACAACGGAAGTATCCCGTACACAAAAGAGAACTATTGGCCATCGTCAAAGCACTAAAGAAGTGGCGTACCAGTCTACTAGGAGTCAGATTTCAAGTCTACACCGACCATCATACCTTAGAGTACTTCCAGTCCCAAAAGGAGATGTCCCAGCGCCAATCACGATGGGCCATGTTCCTGGCCGATTTCGACTTCGAGATCGTATACGTCCGAGGCAAAGACAACGCAGCGGCCGACGCTCTCTCCAGAATGCCTGACGACACTCCGAGCGCCGGACTTGCCGCCTGCGCGCTCGCCTACACCCGATCCCCGCCAGCGCGGAAGTATGTGGTGGCAGGTGCCCTGCAGATCGGGGCCGATGAGGAGTTCCTGAAGGAGATAGTGACCGGATACAAAGACGATGCCTTTGCCAAGCACGTTCGAGACGGCATCGAAAAGGGGAGCGTCACAGGCGCCCGGACCGACAATGGACTACTCTACGTGGGGAAACGGCTCCTCATCCCAAGCAACACTCGCGTGCGTGAATTGCTTTACAACCTTGCCCACGACACCCTAGGACATTTTGGGTTCCGAAAGAGCTATGCGGTGCTGAGGGATTCGTATTACTGGCCCCACATGAGGAGAGATCTAGAAGGCACGTACATACCTTCTTGCGGACCTTGTCAGCGGAACAAGGACCAGACTTCCAAGCCGCCAGGGCCCTTACATCCGCTCCCCGTCCCTGACGAAAGATTCTCAGTCATGGGAATAGACTTCATCGGACCCTTGCCCAAAGAAGGAGGGAAGGACACCATTATGACCATGACCGATCTCCTCAGTGCGGACATTCGCCTTGCCGCAACACACTCGAAGGACTCAGCCACAGACATTGCACTTGTCTTATTCAACAAATGGTACTGCAAGAACGGATTAATGACACAGATTGTGTCCGACCGTGATTATTTATTCATCTCAGACGTCTGGCAGGAACTCCACAAGCTTACCGGCGTTAAACTGAAAATGTCAACTTCGTATCACCCCGAGACCGACGGAGGAAGCGAGAGATCTAACAAGACGGTGGTACAGTCGATCAGGTACCTTGTCGATCGAGACCAGAAGGGCTGGCTAGCCACACTGCCACGAGTTCGTTTCGCCATCATGAATACAATCAACGCGTCGACAGGGTTTTCACCTTTCCAACTCAAGACCGGCCGATCACCTCGAATCATTCCGCCCCTCACGCCACTCACAAACAAAGCCTCGGAAGATCAGATTATAGCACACGAAATTATTACACAACTAGAGAGGGATGTACAAGAGGCACAGGACAACCTCCTGGCCGCGAAGATCCAGCAAGCCTATCACGCGAACCAACGGAGAGGTAGCGAGGACTCGTACGAGGTCGGTGATTTCGTCATGCTCGCCACCAAGCACCGTCGCTGGGATTATAAGCGGAAAGGCACCAAAAGGGTCGCGAAGTTCATGCCAAGAAGCGATGGCCCTTATGAGGTCATAGCCACCTTCCCTGAGAAATCAGAATACACCCTCAGACTACCGAGCGACAAGAAACGCACCTTCCCCGGGTTCCATGCCAGTCTCCTCAAGCGACACATCCCTAACGACCCCACCCTCTTCCCGGGTCAAGAATACCCCCGACCGGGTCTGGTCGTCACTGAGGACGGGGCTTCTGATCACCACGTCATCGACGAAATAATCGACGAGCACCAAAGGGGCCGAGGACGACAATATCTCGTGCACTGGGTTGGGTACCCTCCTGATCATGACGAATGGTTGCCGAGAAAGGAAGTGGAGGATTGCAAGGCTCTGGACAAGTGGGAAGCTAGAAGCGGCGAGTCAGTTTGACATGATCGCGATTTTTCAAAGGGGGAAGGAGTGTAAGGTTGCCTGAGACCCTTACGACGAATTAGACGACGCAACCAGCTATTGCGTCAAAGTGAAAGGCTGCTGACGACAGCCTCACTGGACCCAAACAGACAAGACAAAATTATCTTCGTTGCTCGTAGTAAGGATAATAATTAGGCTAGAATTAATATTTAAATGCTCACCTTCGTTGCTCGTAGTAAGGATAAGAGCAGCGAAGGTGAAACAAAACTTTTTTTGAGGTGCCGGTCACATGGTTGTGTTGCACGGCTGTGACGCAATAGCTGGTTGCATCGTCTAATTCGTCGTAAGGGTCTCAGGCAACCTTACAACCTCAATGCCACAGTGTCCCCAATGGAGAGGGCTTTGGACAATGCCTTAGCGAGACAGAGCCTACTGAACTTTCTGAATGTAACAGGCGGAACCAATCTTTGGCAGAAAGTACCCAACCGCAATAGGTTCTCAAACTGGACCAGTCGCGCCTGGCACTCCAACAATGGTGGCAACATTATCGACAGGGTATTATGTTCTACTTCTGTCCTAATTGATCACAAAATCCACACTGATCAGACGTGGATTCCTGGCACTGATCATAGGGCGGTTGTTGCCAAGCTGGTCTTGACACCTAACTTTCTACATTCAAGACTCACTGTTCATTCAGGAGTGTCGACCTCGTTCACCCCACCACCCCTGCCAAGAATCAAATACCCTTCTAAAATGGATAAACACAAGTTCGTTTTGTTTGCCAATCTCGCCGATTCTCTGGTTGAAGAGAACAAGACCAGCTTCGACAAGGAGATAACTGACGACAAAACATATGTACTTCGCTATGAGAAGCTTACTAACATTATCGGACAGGCAGCCCTTAATACATTTTGTTGCGCTAAGCCATTCAGCCATCAAGATAAGAAGATCACATCCCCGGCAATTTGAGAAATAGTCACGAAGATTTGACATATTGGTGGAGCCATCATGATCCTGAAGGGCCTCAATCAAAAGTCTGCGTTCGGATCTTTAAGTGCCTATGAATCGCTACACCTCGACTTTGAATCCCATCCAAATAAACAGGGCTTATCATTGTTAAAATTTCTGATTAATACTCACAGGACTTACTATTGTGATCTGCACGCAGCCAGGAAGACTGAGATCTGGACATGAGCAAAATGCTACGACCTGGGTAGAATCTCAGGGGTACTGTCTGGAGGTTCTTCCAAGAAACTCATGGGAGGATCAGCAGCGTTTGTCTCCCTGCCAACAGCACTCATCTCACCACAGGCCCCGGATGTGTTAGTCACGGACCCAGGAGAGGTGGCCAAACTAACCAGATGCTACTTCATGAACTTGTACAAGCGTTTGCCCCTGCCCGACAAATCCAAACCATGGTTAGAAACTCCATCAGTCATCAAAGTGAGAGACAAAGTGATCCAAGATCCATTTACGTGGCCAATTTCAGCAACCCTTGCTGACTTCCGTGCCATGCTCAGGAAAGGCAACCCCGCCCCTCACCAGGACCGGACAGATGGGAGAAGTGGTGCATTAAAAACTTATCCGATCATGTCTTACAATTGGTATTAGATCTACATAACTACTTGGTAATGAATGCCCGTTTCCCAGGAAGCTTAAAGGACGCACACCTCACCTACTTCCACAAAAGGGGTATTTGTACAGACCTCTCAACTGGAGAGGACTTATCATTTCCAACTTTTTAGCCAACTCTCCAATGACATGGTTGAACTACAGGCTTTTGCCATACGCTGCATGCTTAGGCATCATTCCTGAAACACAGGTTGCAACACAGCCCGGAGTACAAACCTGAGACCTAATGAGCTTCCTTTGCGGACTGAAGACCTGGAGCCATCGAAACAAAAAACCACTTTATCTACTCAAGCGCGACCAGATGAAAGGGTTTGACTACCTGTCTCCGAATGGCTTCTACAACGCATGCAAAGCCTATGGCCTCCCCTCAACAATCTGTGATCTTGACCAAGCTGCACAATCTATGGTCAAGTGTTTCCCTAGGACAGCCTTTGGTGTTGCATCCCCAATAATCGTGGACGGCGTTACCAAACAAGGAGGACCAATATCCCCTTTCAAAGCCATGATCACCACAAGTTTGGGTCACAGATACCTTGACGATCTGTCAAGCCGAGACCCAGACTCTGTGGTGATCCAAAGTATGTCCAACCTGATCAACGATCCTCATCTCCCCAATGATTACAACGCACTGACTGTGTCAATGACCGAGGCTACTGATGATAGCTATCTAGTTGCATTATCCCATCAAGCACTCAGACGCTTTACCCTCAAAATGGAAAGATTTTAATTTGCCTATGGATGGCTGACATCCTGGGAAAAGACAACCATGCATGTCTTGAACAATCTTGACCCGCTGCCAGCCACCCTTTTGTTTCCTTCTATCACCAATGTACCAGGGATCAATCCGTTGATCATTTCTGAGCGCGAGGTTCCAGTCTCAGCCAACGAGTTTAGCTTCCTGTGCACACAGGTTGACGACCCAAAATCGAGATACTCTGAGTTGCTTAATTACATTGACACCTTTACATTTCCCAGCTTCACAATGCGCACACCATTCACCTTGGTCCGCAAGATTGTATCTCAAAACATCATATCTCGATGTCGAGCGCTATTATTGCTACAACCTATTCTACACACTGACGCTGTAAGATTAGATCAACGACTAACACAGAGGGTACACGAAATCTTGGGCTTCCCTTTTTGCCCTTCCTCTCAGCTGTTGACACTCCCGCTTGAACTGGGAGGTTTTGACTTCCCATCAGTGGCCAGAATTAATGCAGGAGTCGCCATAGTTGGCCTCGTCAGAGACCTCAATCATCACATTCCTGTGTATCGATTCATGGCTGACATTACTCTATCAGATTGGACATGTCAGATCAACAACTGCATTTATCCTCTGGATGGTAAGGGCCTCAAACGCTGCTTCTCGCGTTATCTAGGATCGATCCCAGCCACCTGGTTGGTCGCTCATGAGCACTTATCAACTCTTTGTCTATTGATATGCCAAACCAACTTCAGCCACTTACTCGAAGGAAAGTGTTCCATCTCACACGCAATATCTTCTACAAGATGCACCCATCAAGAAGACAAACCAGTTTCAGGTCACGCTGTGCAATCCTTACGCTCCATGGGTTACACACAACTCGCCGACTTAGGTACGTGGACTGTGAACTCACAGAATATAACATGTTTTGCAGTGGGCGACTTGCCCGAGGGCAGATGGTCAGATGCTCAGACAAGAAACTGGGCTCTAATCAAGGACACATGTGCTGGAACTCACATTGGCATGCTATACTCTGGTCAGCCTGAACTATTGATCCCCAGACAGACAAGGTGGCATATGGCCGAAAAGTATTCATTGGCACTGAACTCCAATAGCACACTACCTCCAACAGCAGACGCCCTAAACTCCAATCATTGGGGTACCGATGGCTCAATGATACCTTCGAATCCGTCTCAGTCAAACTAAGTGGTCGATGCATCTCTATACTACAGGGGGAACTGACTGGCTTGATCATAGGGTTAATCAACTCTCGTGAAAGTCCGATAGGCCAAGTCATCCATACCAATCATTTGAACTCAGTCAGACTGATCGACAACAGCCAAACCACAGTGGACTCCAAGGTCAAACTTTGTCATATGAACGCTCGCTCTTATTATCGCTGGATACTAGACATCCTCAAACAAACCCCAACTATCATCAAATATACGAAGGGCCACGCAAACGAAGACACCCTCCCATTGATCCTTAACATGTTTGCTGATTGTCATGCAGTTGAAGCCCAATCTAATCCAGATACCCTGTACACGCCGGTGCCCACATTCTACATGGATGAATACATGCTATTTAATCAAACCGATGGCTGGATAGAATCCAATATGAGAAACTACGTAGAGCAAAGGTATGCCACGTGCACGGCACAGGAAATGGAACACAGCCACAGTCTAAGATTACAACGGCTGATATATGACCTCGGAACACCACCTCAACATCCATACCTTCGGGCACCATCCTGTTACTCGGCAGTAACACAATTGTATGCTCGGGCTGGTCAGCTCCCGACAGCACACCAACTTCACTCAAGGGGTAAAGCTGCCACACCTGGTTGTCAATTCGGATGCAAGTCAGAAATCGAGGACGAGCATCACATCTTTGTAGAGTGCCATTGCTTCTCTGACATGAGAAGAGAATCGACATGTGAGGTAACACGGATCACGGACAACAGGTGTAGTGAACTGTTAGAAAAGGGGATGATTACTTGTGAAACAGCATACAATATCTCACAAACTGCTAAGTCACTCTTCCTTGACGACAGTTCTGTCTGGCTGCTACACAATACTACTTACTATCTAGGCCGGATTCCGAGTGTATTGCGTCTCCTCAGACCACCTCATCTCCCTCTTGCGGAACCAACTCCAGAGATGAGACGTCAAGCACACTTCTTTGCATGCACCTGGCATACATCAGCGATTTGGCTTGCCGGTCGTATCTGGGGACAAGTACAATGCATGGCTGCTAGGGATCGTTAAAACGTAGTCAGTCAGTGTAGATTGATGCACAACTTTGTCTACTTCTTTTGCAGTGGTGGCAAGCTTTCCCCATGGGGGCTTTGATGCTACCCCACTTGCCTTTTGCATTTCTTACTAGGTCTATCAAGGCATGTCCTGACAGACTCGTCCTTAGCTAATTATGTTAGCGGAGGTAGATATCATATTTGTAACTTTGTAACAAGTAACTTTAGGGCAGGTGCTGAGTTTGAACATGAGGGGCCGCCACAAATACACTTGCACATGGCTAAATGGACAGACCATGTTCCAAGTCCTGTAATTTCACCTGGTAATTCTGCAACACAAGACGCTTTCTTGAGAAGTATGAGCACCCTAGCCTGATGAGCTAAGAAAGCAGAATAAACTGTGGTAAGACCATCATATCCAGTCAAGGAATGGACTGGACCATGGAGAATGCGAGTACAAAAAAACTGATGTATAATCTTCCGAGCCTGAGAACAATTTTTTATAGATGCATCAAAAGCACAGGAATCAGGATCAGATAAAAAGTCCCAAATTATGAGAACGTTGCGCAACTTGAAATAGTTGCATAACAAGAACAAAGCCAGGACACCATCCCATGTATCCAAATCCGGAACATGTAGATACTCCTGCTCTGGCAAACAGAATCAGGACAGTGCATATCAACTATATGGCGAAGTAGAATTTACCATGGGATCCATCTGCTGGCTCCAACATATAATGATAATAGTATGCCAGTATACATGTAAACAGTGCATGAGAGGCTGAAAGGTGATCCATATTCCTTAGTGAATTGCTTCCAACAAATTGTAAATACAGTCCAACAATTGAGTCCATGATTGTTGAAGCAGCATAGTAACGTGAACCAACACACAATGATGGTGAAGGCACGACAACACAATGAGGTATAATAGGACACAGAATACTGTAAACACATGCATAAGTAACCTTTTTTTAAGAAAATAATGCAATGCAGAATGACAGAAAATAACTGAAGAATAATGAATACAAATATAGAGATATACATAGAGATAAAATAAATAAATAAACACCTACAGCACATCACCAGCCTCAAGAACAACTAGTTCGATGTCCCAGAAATCTCAGTTATGTATATGCAATAAAGACCAGTCAGGGAACAGATTGATGGTGGGAAATTCCTTGAAAGATCCAGACTTTGGAGTAGCAAGGTACCAAAGTGTCAGTCCTGATTCAACCTTGACAAATGTGCCGAATCCATTGGTGGCTATATGCCAATGACAATACGTGGATCCAGTCAATGCAAACACCCAACGCATGACAGATAAGGGATATTGATCAGAAAAATTGCAATATGAAGTGGTACCATTTGTCTCAGCCCATGCACGCCACTCACTCAAAATCAGCAAAATGGGAAAAGGATCACAATTAGATGGTAGGTCTAAAGTCCTGATGGCTTTACATGGCATGGATGAAACCATGGTGAACAAATTGATTGGTGCACCCTTACGTGACCCTCTAGTAGCTGAGGATGTGAAATCTAAAAGATGGGTGAAAAAAAGATCTGAGCTGAACAAACAGATGAATGAACCACGAAGGGATGATGTACCATAAAGATTACAGACATGCCCTATAGTAGAAGGCAAAAAACCCTTATCCACACATTGATTGCTCTTGACCAATATGGGTGAATGGGAAGTCAGAGACAATAGTATAGAAGCATCTAGCGGATCCAAAAAGACATCGGGCATCACTACCTTTATCATAGAGCACTGTGAGCGATCAAGAGCTATGGCTGCATTGAGAGAATAGAACCACGCAAGATCCTCCTTCAACTTGACAAATGTTATATAAAGTAAGCATAACATGAGAACATGTAGCAGAGCGTGTACATATATGGAAGTGGGGGGTAAATGTGTAAACATGATCTGTCCCGTGAATGGGATTCAAAACTGCATGATCACCCACACAAAACAATACAGTGTCTGATGTGTTAACAATTTCATTGTCATCATCCATGTCCTATCACGTCATAAAAGAACATGGGAAGGATACAGCAACACAAGGTACACAGTCAAAAATCCCCACTGTATCATCTAGGGTTAGATCGATGAGCGCACTAGGCAAATGATTATCCAAGTCCTTGGGTGCTGGTACAGGTATATTATTATTGGTTGATTTTTTGATACTATTGTCCTTAGATGCTGAATTGCATACAAAAGTCATGGCTTCAACTATAGGAACATGAGACGATTCACCCCAAATGGTCATACCATCATCGGTTGAGCCATCCACTCTCTCAACATGTTTGTCATGGGATAGAGAGTATGTGAAGGTGGGCATAGGCGACAGAGGCTTGTCTGCAACAGGCACTGCAATTGATTTAATCAAATGATTTGCAATTGAAAAGCAGCTACAACACTCACTAGCCAGTTGAGTTGCATCAATTGCTCCCGAATGGTCATACCATTGTCCCTTGAGCCATCCACTCTCTCACCAGGTTTGTCATGGGATAGAGAGCATGAGAATGAGGGCAGAGGCAATGGAGGGTTGTCTGCAACAGGCGCTGCAATTGATTTAATTGGACAATTTGCAATTGAAAAGCAGGTATGACACTCACCAGCCAGTTGAGTCGCATCAATTGCATGAGTTGCAGGAGCAAGTACCAGAGGTTCTAAAGTCAATAAAAATTACCAAACAATTATGAATATAAGTCAAGAGAAAGAATACCAAAACAAGGACTAGTGACAGAACAGATAGAATGCACAGCTGCATCAGCCATCATAGGCAAAGGACAAAGGGAAGGCATATACTGAGCATCAGGTACATGATGGTCTGGATATATATTAGCAGGTACAAGCCACACAGATGCAAATATCCGGTCCATCCACGTATTCGACAATTTCACCTGAAGATAAGTCACGTAAAGTAGAAGGACAAATGACTGGAGGACATCCTTTGACCAGTTGGAGCCATTGAGGTGCAGCAGCTTGTAACACCAGTTCCAAGTCTTGAAACACTGCACCTAATTCATGTAGAAGATCACCACCCAAGGCCGTGGCAAACAAAACCTTCCAGATAGCACACTCTGTGGCCATTATAGCAGTTGGTTGTTTGACGCCACCAACGTGAGTCCACAACTATAGGTTGTGAAAATAAAAATGAGTCCACGGGGAGGTATTTATGGGCACATACCTTGATTACTTTATCTTTTGAACCTACTTCAGTGCACTCTCGAGGGTTAAGCAATTTGAGAGGAGATACTGCCAGTGCTATGTAAAGAGTATTGTGCAGCAATGTAATGTGACTGTGTATGCCTGTCCCATGAATGTCACAAATATACGCAAGCTCAACTTGATCGCTCTCAGCACTACAACAATACAAAAAGAACCACAAGTCATAATGATGACAAATAGCATGTATGCTGATATAATGATACTCTCAAGCAGCGATAGGTCTGTGGGTAGCGACAAATGGCCCTGTAGCAAGTATATGAGGATAAGAGAGAAGATATGTATAATAGAGACACCGTCAAACCTTAAGAAGACAACCAAGATGCAATGCTGCCGATGTCAAGTTGATGAGGGTAATGACGTTGTGTTCTTTCTCACATGCTGTGCAAGGCTGGAATACAAACAAACTAAAGGCCCACAGTCAGTTGAATCAATTCTATCTCTGCTACAATCATCAATTGGAATAGAACAGATGTGTAAGTCAATGTTTTATGGAATTTTTGTAATAGAGCAGGGACATTGTTGAGAACACTCATGGGCTTAAATTAAAACACACACCTATCAGAATAGCATATATACAAATAGAGAAATAAAATATAACTTACGGCTTTAATGTTATCCATAATAGGACCCGTGACAGTAGGAGGTCTGAGAGCCCCGCCGTTAAGCATGTTATAAACATCTAACACATGGTACGCCATGAGAATTTTGAAACAAGCATCTAACATGATGTTTTCTGGGATGTAGGAAACAGAATGGCACGACATTGCAGCGCAAAACATAGCATACTGATTTTCATGTGTAACACATGCTTGCATACATTCTTCGGATGCCAAACGGCTTGCAAGATGCTGAAAGTTGAATGGTAAGCCAAGTAAATGGTAGACATGCCAATGTGCTTGACACCAACTTGTACTGCCAAACCTTTTTTGAATCGCATGACCAGGTCTTCAGTATCCACCAGTGTTTGGGTGAACCAAGAATAAGAGGCAAATATAGAGTTGGAGATATGAGGGTGAGGAAGGACCGAGGTCATGGTCGAAGGCAAGAGGCAAAAATGCAGCTGTGGACAAACAAGCAGAAAAGACCTGAGATGGTGATGTACTACCATTACAAAAAGAGGATCTGTATAGTCACATAACCACAAAAGGCATGGAACGCAGATGGAATAGGATAGCAGAATCAAGACACAATGCATATATACTCAATGTACAGAGCTGGCTTCAATCAACTATGATTAAGGGACATCAAAAATGCTACAAGGATAATCAGAAGGCATGTGGATGAAGCAAGCATATTGTTCAGGGGGGAGAAGAGAGTATTGTGCAAAATAGGCAAAACAAAAGGAAAGATGCACAATACTTGAAGGCAATGCTCTTCCCTTCTCTCCGGGTTATGAATGCAATTCCAAAACTAGAGTATGTGCCCATAGGGTCCGACTGTAGCTTAAATGCATGTCCAATATTGGAGATATTGCAAAAATATTCTTGATAAAAAGGAATGATAGTTATTTGTTTCTGCTTATATGTTGACATGGTGTTTCCAACATCCACACCCAAATCAAAAAGATGAGAAGCAGATACAACACCCAACATAACATCAACGCAAAAGGACTTATGGCTATTGACAAGTGCAAGGCAACATGACTTAATGGTAAATCTATCAGGGTGGATCCATGCAGCATTTATGTAGGGACCATGATCTACCCACAACAGACCATGCATGAGAGAGCTAGATAACAGCATAATAATATGTAAGAAGGAGAACAAATAAAGACAAAGTACCACACGTACTCTGCATTAGTGGCCGTCATTTTTAAAGCTACAACAGAGATCTGAGTGAACCTAATGGTGCCATTGCTAATTCTCTTATCATATCCATATGGCACAATATTAAACAATTTTCTATGTAAGGTAATTGTCAGCAAGCAACCATAGAATGGACAAACTGTAAATCCACAAGTCCTTTGTATGAAACAGAAACAATGGGGTCCTGCATCTATGGCTGCATGATGGGAGGACAAGATATCATAGTGGAGGGATTAGTAGCTCCATTGAACCTGAACAAGCATAAGTGAATCAAATCAAATACGAGCTTTCTCAAACAATCATGTACTCTACATTGATGGGTGATCAGTCAATGGATTTCTCAGATGGAGTGACCGCATCTGCCATATTTTTGTCATTGAACTCCCAATCTGGACTATTTGGTGTATTGTTGGGCACAATAGGATTGACAATTTCATCATCAACAGCCTGATATTTGGGGGAATTGCCAATGACAGAGGGATCACTAAAGGGTTCAGAGCTGACCATACCAGAATCTTCTACCATGTCCTCATTGTCAGACAAATCAACAGGTAGATGACGGGCCTTGACATGACTTATGCTGAAATCAAGGGATAAGATCAGAGTACAATGGAGTATAATCCATTAAACATACAGAGACACCTCTGGAAGATCATTGCCTTCATCTGATATAGATATAAAATATAGATATAACACTTTGAGCATTGTCAACAGCACCAAAGTCAATATGATCATCAAAATTCTCTGGTTTAACCTGAGTTTTGGCATGCAATATTGCTCCAGTAGATTGTCCTTTACCAGTCTTCAAAGATTTAGAAGCCTCGGCTGCTTGAGCCTTGACAGTAAGAGTATGAGCATGACTATGGGTGAATGAGCAGAAGAGACACATTAAGTATGAGATATGAACACAGGACGATGCTTCGGCCTCAATGGACTATCATCTCCACCAGCAGAGAGTCTTTCAAATGCCCTTCTGTAGCACAACGGTAAGTAAGAATATGAAACAATAAGTTTGCACAACTAAATGTGTGACGTACATGACAGGAGACTCAATATTTGATGCCATGCCAGTTCGTTTCTTTTTTTGTTTTGGAGTAGAAGGTACAATCTCAGAACTAGACAAAAGGTAATTAATGAAGCACAAGAGAGACAGTGCAATAAACAAATTACATATCTTGTGCCACAGCGGATTTTCTCTTTGATGGTGAAGGATTAATGGTACTGCAGCAACATAATGACATATAATAAAGATATGACCATCAAAATTGCACATACAGCTGCTCTGGCATGTTATCGGACATAGCGGCCTGTGCGGCTTCTAAAATGCTAAACAACAAAGAAAGGAAAATATATAGTGAAGAAAACCGTTAAATCAGGGATGAGATAGATGGTGTAATTATATAGACACGTACACAGACAATTTGGCAGGATCACTAGAGAACAACACATGTCAGAAGAGAAAAAAACACAAATACTAATCAAATAAATACAACATACAGATGCTGGAGCTGCTTGAACAGAGGATGTGTAGACGCCTGAGAAGATTCAGACAACTTGCTTTGGGTCTTACAAGGAGACATATATTGGAAGGCAATATACAAGGGCAAATGTATATGATCAGATGAAAGTATGGGGATGTTGAGTACTTGTATATATGCAAATGCAGGAAAATAACAAGCAGCAAAAAAATATGCCAAATAGACTATATCGAAGATGCAAGAACACACATAGTTAAAACAATATAATGGAAACAATATAAGCAGGAAAGGGTATAGAACACTGCAAAGATAGTGGAATGGAACAAGTAGTCTATGAATCTGCTGACACCTAGGGAGTGCCAGAAAACCCTCATTGCATAGGTTGCCACCCATCCAGACTTCATATATGACAGGACCCACACAATCTTCAGCTTGTCAAAGAGGAAATTGTCCTTGCAGAGCTGGATGTAGATGACACATGATTGGAGGAAATGCTCCCCAGATGCACAGTTACTGTCATAGGCATCAGGTAGCACTGGGCAGGGAACATTGGCATGTCCCTATGCTGGAGGGGCTGTTCTCAAGACAGGAAATCTCGAGGGCAGTGTTGGAGAAGGCAGGGGTGCAGCAGAGGCTGCAGGAAGATGCTCAAGGAGCATCCAAAGTGAATCCATGATGGCTTTGGTGGTTTGGTGAAGGATGAAGAGTTTGGCAGTGTAGAGGGTGAGGGAGGTTTGTGTAAGTTGCACCTGTGCTTTTAGTTGAAGCAAGCAACTCCAGGCATTGTCCTGCAGAGCTGGGGCCTCTGCAGAGGGGTCTGAAGGGGCAAGAAGGGACATGGAGCACCAGGGCTTAAGTCTGGTGGGGAGGTGGCAAACAGGAGCATGGAGTATCTGGGCATGCTGTAGGGGGCCTCTGGATGAGAATTAGGAGACTTGTTCTGCTGTAGAAGCAACCTCCAGGAGTTGCAGCTAATCACACAACTGATAGAGGTAAATCCAAAGTATATTAGAACCCATTACAATACAACAGAATGTAGCTAATCACCTGGCAGAGGGAAATCCAAAGAGAACAAGTCTAAGGACTCCTCTGCTGGTGCACGGTGCATCAGGCAGGGGCAGAGAGCATGGGAACATACTGTACAGCATGACTGCACCTAAACCCTAACCCCGGAGACAGTACAGAGAAGTCCAGACTGCCTCGGATCAGTCCTGGAGGTCCCAAAAAGGAAGTCCCCTGACAACAATGCCATTGAGGTAGGAGACCACACCTGCACCACTGCCCTACAGATGCCATTGCCCCCAAAGAGATCTGGGCCAGTCAGATGACTTTCCAATGACTGACCCAGGCCTTTTGCAGTGAATGCCTCCCTCCAAGCCTTTTGAGATGCAGTCCCTGACCACCTGCACAACTTTGAGGACATCTTTTTCAAGGCCTCATTTGACTTGCTCCCAGAGTACAAGCAGTGGGACCACACCATTGAGCTAATACCTGATGCCACTCCTACTAGCTGCAAGGTCTACTCACTCACACTGAAGGAGCAGGACAAGCTAGATATGTTCTTCTGGGAGAATCTTGAGTCTGGGCATATCCACCCCTCAAAGTCCCCAATAGTCTTGCCCATGTTCTTCATCAAGAAGGAGGATTCTCTCTGGTTGGTCCAGGACTATTGCATGCTCAATGCAATGACTGTCAAGAACTGCTACCCTCTCTCCCTCGTCTTGTTGCTCTGGAGTCTAGGAGGGCAGCAATGCTCTGGACCTATTGAGTGTCAGTTGTCTCCACCTCTATGTTGGGTCAGAGTGAATTGGAGGAAGGGGTGGATGCTACCACATAATGGCAGGGGAGGCAATGCTCCCAGGATGAGAGTTGGAGTCTCATTGGAGTGGGAGTTGGAGGTATGTCAGATGGGATGCTTACAGTAGCAAGTGTGGGGGAGTCAGCAGAGATTGTATTGGTCACATCTACTGACAGACAAGTGAACCATTTGGCACTGGGCAGCAGAGGCATACTATTCACCCATTGCCTCTCTAAAATTCCTCCTCCATCATCCTTGCAGAGCCCTCATTTTCTAGTGCCTTCCCAGTGAGGTTGTCTACAGGGGCTGCATCAGGAGAGGGAATGCCAGCACAGTCCCAAGCTGCCAGGAGTTGCAGAAGCAGCTTCTCCTGCTCCTCTGGTGTGAGATAGCATACCTCAAGTCTCAGGGGGCACCTATGTGCAAAGTGGCCCAGTGCACCACAGCACCTGCATAGCAGCAGGAGCACAGTGCATTGTTGAGAGGCATCCACACCTATAGGGGCACCTGGGAGTAGTGATGGGTTGGCTGGTGGCACCATGGGGAGAGGAGCAGGGGGTGGAAACACCCAGGAGTGAGGAATTGGGGGCTGGGGTCACATCACATGTGCAGAGGCAGCAGCTCATCAGATGTCATGCTTGAGTTCTATGAGCTGCCACTGGTCTCAGGCCACTCAATACCACAAGGTAACCAGGTCATCAGCAGGGCATCCCTTAGCAAGGTTATCCATGCATTCCATCAGGGTGGGGTGTAGGCCTTCCTGAAATGTGAAGCACAGCTGAAGACCATCAGAGTAGTGGACCTGCTCTACCAAGGCTCAGAAAGAGTCAATGTACTCATTGAGAGACCACTTTCCTTGCCCATACTGGCCCTTGTCTTGAAGGGCCAATACTGTGGTCTTAGTAGGTGTCAGCTTCTGCTGACCTGGGAGCCCAAGAAGCAATGCCCTTACAAGGCAGACTTGAGTGCTGAACTATGTGTGCTCAGGGTGTTGATGGCTCTAGGAGGTGTTCTGGAGCATGGGAATGTCAAAGGGCAAGTCTGGAGTTAAATGGCTAGATGTCATGAATGTTCTCATGTATATTACTTTTGAAATATTGCAACAAACAGTCTGCAACCTTATTGAGTTCTCCTTTGATGTATGTTATGTCAAACTGATAATATAATATATAGTCAATCCATCAATGCTGTTGCAGTGACAAATGCACTCGAGTTTTGAAAACCTCCAAAGCCTTATGGTCTGTAATAATATGGATCTTATAGCCCATTAGCTTATCCTCTCATTTCAGGAGGGCTTCTAGTATAGCAAGCATTTCTAACTCATATACTGCTTAGTTCTGTTGTGCAGTTGTGAACTTGCACAACATAAATCCTGCAGGTCTGCAGGTTTTCCCTTGGCCAAACATGGCCCCTATGCTTGCTTTTGACACATTGCAGATGAGCCATATCAGCTCATCGAGACATGGATCAGTTGGGCAAATAATCAGCATCTTAGTGCAGATTTGCTTGATCATCTCAAAGCACTGCTGGTATAGTGGTTGTCAGTGAAATGGAAACCTGTTCTGGGTCATGGCCATGAGAGGGCCAGTATAGGCAGTCACATCTGGTAAGAAATTACCAATGTAATTAACTAGTCCAACAAAATGTTGGATATCATTGTAGTTACATGGTATTTGCCACTCTCAAATATGATCGAGTTTATCTGAGTCTGGGTGTATACCCTGCATGTCTATGATGTGCCCTAAGCAGTCAATACTCTGTGCATACAATTCACACTTCTTCTATTTAAGATACAAGCTTGCCTTATGCAGTTGTTCAAAGATGACATGTAAGTGTTGCTCATACTTCTCTATGGAGTCTGAGAATATAAAAATATTGTCTAGATAGACGTGCATGAACTTTCTGATAACATCTCAGAATATTGAGGTCATTAACCTCTGGAATGTTGCTGGCACATTGCAATCACTAATTTGCATAATATTACTGACAAATGTCCCCATCAGGGATGTGAACACAGTTTTTGTAATGTCTTGTATGCATATGCATACCTGTTTGTAAGTGTCCATCAGGTCAATTTTTGACCTATACCTAGCTTTCACAACATCCTCATGAATAACTTCCTGGTCAGGAAGTGGCATCACATCCTTGATGGTGTAGTCACTGCACTGTTGTGCATCCAATGCAATCTGAAGTGTCCCATCTTTTTTAGAAATACACAGTAAGCTTGCATCACCAACCATGGTTCCCACCACTTGGCATTGATATAGCAATTTGTTTTGTCACAAAGCTGCTCCTGTAGTGCTCACAGACAGTGAGGCAAGTGGTACTTGTACTGCTTGGTATCATCTATGAGATTAATCTCATAGTTCACTTCCCTCCATGGGGGAAGCTCCTCCTTTGTATCATTGACAATATCTGCAAGCTCCTGCTGCCATTGCTGGCACAATCATGAAATGTCATTGTCTAATAGGCTGTGAGCCTTTACTTTTCCTTTATCCATGCACTTCTGGAATAGTTGAACTGTAGGTTTGAATTGTTCTCTAAGCACACACAGATGCGCTTCTACAGTGTCTTCACTCTCAGCCTCAGTGGAGGCTTTGATACCACTGCCTTCTTTGACCATTGCACACTTCTTGCTTTTAGCAAGCTACCACCAAACATTACATCCAATGGTTCTGAGATCATATCAGCTAATGGTCAATGGTACACTTCTCCAGAGGATTGACATGACCCAGCCCAATTCTGTGCCACCATAGAGGCTACCACCTCATTCCATTCCAGCAGCATGCATGGGTCATAGGCCCATTGCATGTCCAGTGGTGGCACTGGTCAATCCCAAAAGAATCTTACACTATCAGTTGTTCCTGCCATGCTTGTGGCACTCTGTCATCTCTCTTTGACCTTATATGTTATGAGGTCCTCCACCTTCACCCTGGAGCTTGTCGGTTGACACTCCAACGATTCTATCCCTACTCATTCTATATGAGTATTCTCAGGTAGATGAGCCTTGTTAGGCTTTCTTGCAGCCTTTCTGTTAGCCACAACTGGCTAGTCCAGCTCTTTCCCCCTTTCCAGAGTTCCTTGAAACTCTTCCTCAGACATTAATATCATTGGCAAATTCACCAGTAAGCTGGCCATTGGGCCAATCAACATCCTCCACCATCACAGTTCTGTGACCCTATTGCAATGCTTCTCCATGGCCTGGTACTGTTGTAGATGGCCATCTGTGTCTGCCAGGACAACTCTCTCAGCCCTCAATGGCGCTCCATTGACAATAACTTTGTTATTCACAAAGTCAAGGTTCACCTTGTTCTTATGCATGAATGGCATACCAATAATCATAGCATAGCAATCAAAATTTGCTATATCCACATATTCTTTTGTCAGCAATCCTGACATTTTGATCTTTACCTCCACACCAAATTGTACAACGGTGTGACTCCCCACAGTTCCCAACTGGAGCATCAATGGCTCTGTCAATTCATAGACATGTATCACATTCACATGAGCAAACTGGGGTGTAATGCCCATAGTGGTACTCCCAGAGTCCCACAATGTCCAAGCTGAATGTCTATTGACCTCTATGTAGGTCACTAGGCACTTCTTCTTCTGAGGAGTATACTGCAGTCATTGCAGCTTATTAGCTGCCTTTTGAAGAGTTACACATTGCATATGAATGTGCCTATCCCCCTGATGCTCCATCAGAGCAAACATATGCTCTTCCTCATCATCACTAGCATAGTAGTCATTGTCATATATGTCCACCATGACGTATTCATCTCCATTAATCTGGACACTTTCAGTGTTGTCAACCACAGATTGCTCTCCAGTGCTGCTATATGGGTAGCTCATACTTGCACTTTTGGTGCCTTACACTTCCTAGAGTAGTGGCCCATTCAGCCACAGTTGTAGCACTATGCAGTACTGCCACTAGGCTTGTAGCCTGCATCACCACCACCAAAGGTGGCCTTGGGAGAGCCCACCCTTGGTGGAACATCCCATGTTGCCTTTGGTCCAGGTTGGCCCATCCCAGGCCCATTTCAAATGTCTTTCAATGCTGGTACATTACCAGCCAGACCCAGACCAGGCTATAGGCCTGCTGGTAGCAGCTACTGCACTACAAACTGCAGATTGCAGTTTCATTTCCCCTTGGAATGCTTTGCCAAGAAAGTTCCAACCTTTATGTGTTGGTGGCTTCCCTGCAAGCAGTGAGAGCTGCACTGATTGTAGTGTTGCAGTCCATGCAGACTGCTCATAGCATATAGCATATGCCAGGAACTCAGTTAGTGTTGACTTCTGGTGACATGTTATTGTCACATATCAGTGTGTGACACATCTCAGCTGGTATTCCATCAAGGAATGTCTCCTGGATGGTAAATTCATCTGGGTAAACAGCCATATTCTGAGCATGACCTACCAGGTCATCATAGAAGGTCTGGACACCTGTTTGGGTATTGTATACTGCAGTTCTAAAGGCTTTACAAGCCTCTTGCATAGTTGCTGCATTTACAAAGCAGTTATATAGGGCAATGAGGACCTCCTTGAAGATCCTGTCATGCTTGTCTCTGTTCATATGCAGACATGTCTGTAGAACCAGTTCTGCACCTCCCCATCAATGAATTCATAGAGCACAAAGATGCACTCCTAGTCCATGTCATCACCACTATAGCAGCAAGCTACTAGATGATAGGAGACATCCATGGCCCAGTCTTCCAACTAGGAGAACTTATGTCCTCTAGCATATGCTCTGATATGCTTTCCTTCAGCTCGACAAGACTTGACCCTGTCAGAGAACTTGAACCTGACTCTGAGAGAGTCATCAACTAGATGATTAAGGCAGTCATGCATATGATCCATATGGATCTTAACCACTTCATTCATCCCTGGTGTGTTAGCATGCAGATTATGAGGTGAGGGCAATGACCACACCTTGGTTACTTGATATGGGGGCTCCTCTGTCCTGCATTCAGGATGTGGCACTTGTGGAGCCCAAGGCACTGGACCTTCTGGTTGCTGACCAGGAGTTCTACAATTGCCTTGACAATCTCTGTCTTCCCAGTCATTATTACAATGACCCTGCCCACAATCACTCTCGTGATCCTCATCTCCAGTCCTCATGATGAACTGTCACCTCATATCATCTATGAGCATAGCACCTTCACACCCTTCAAATACTATACCTTGGTCATCTAGTAATGACTCGCCTCATTTTCACAAGTCTTGATTGTGGATGCATTGATAATTAACATGCTCATTCCAGTTGTCCACTAGATGGACTCATCTCATGACACATTGTGGTGTAATAGATTTGTCTGGAATGCTCCCTTCATGTTCCTCTTCCTTGATTGTGATGCATCAACATTTCTCAGCTCAGGTGGCTCCTCCACCTCATCATTGCCAGCAGGGTTAGATGTCGCCGTCTTTACATCTAATAATGCCTGATGAGGCATTCCACTTATATTAGCTTGCTATCACATGGCATTTTGACATCTCTCGTAGTCCTGCTGGGACTCATTTGCCTGTCTTGGCACATTCAAGATGTCTATTGCTTCTACAATATCTGGTGTGCATTGATGCAATAATGCATTGTAATCTACAGATTCAGCTGGGATAGCTGTTGATGTTGCAGTCTTTTGGGCTACCTTACATTCAACATACTCATTGAGCTTGAGCTCAAATCTATTCAGTCAAATCTGCCCAAGATACATGCTGGCCTCTATCTGCCAGTAACTGTAGATGCTTTTGCATCAATTCTTTAGAGACCATTGGAAAATGGTCCAGTACCAGCTGAAGCTGAACTGACAAGGTCAATAGCAACCTTTTATCCTCCTCTTCATCAGAGGATTCTAGTTCAGACTCTAAGTCCAGAACTTTCCTGAGGCTCTTCTGCCTCACCTATGGCTCCTGTACACTTTTTTCCTACTTTTCCATCACTGGAGGCACTTCAGGCACCTTTCCTTTATCCTGCTGTCTGTCCAGTCACCATGGCTGGGCTTGCTCCCTGGTGTCATGTTGTCTGCTCCAATGATGTGTCCTGTTCCTGCTTAGCCCCTTGTTTGGGCTGCACAGACCTAAATAGAGTACTATGCACTAGCATGCTACCCTGTGTACTGTCTGCATATTGGACAGGTTGGCCCATTGCTGCCATGCAGGGAGATGAGGTCAACATACTCTGGGGCATCCAATGAGGCAACCAGGAAGGGGTTTATGAGGACTCAGTAGCCAAAGCTGCACTGGCCCTCTACTTTGGATGGACTATGGAAGCTAAGTCAGTGCGCATGGAGGAATGGGGCTTGCAGAATGGCCTCCTCACCTTCAATTGCTGCATCTACATTCCCAATGATCTGGAGCTTTGGAGGTGCATTGTTGAGCAGCACCATGACTCCTAACTTGTGGGACATCCTGGCTGCTGGAAGACATTGGAGCTGGTCTTCTGGAACTACTGGTGGCCCCAGATGTCCCAGTACATCGGCTTCTACACTAGCATCTGTGACTTATGCCTCTGGACCAAGCTCCAGTGACATCTCCTGGTCAAACAGTTACATTCTCTCTTGGTACTAGCAGTGTGGTGGAGCATGGTCTCTGTGGACTTCATTGTGGAACTACCAGACTCCCATGGCTACAATGCAATCATGGTTTTTGTGGACCTATTGTCAGGGGACACTCCTTTCCTTCCTTTTTCTCCTTTTTCCTTTATACTTACATTTGTTCCATTGCCTTTACTTACTTTAGTCGGGATTGGCTGGTGGCTGTGCCCCCATTGACACATTGGGCATAGCACAGCCACTGGACACCCATATTGCTTGATTACTTACTCATGTCCAGATTGGCTGGTGGCTGTGTGCTTTGTCAGTGCATGTCCCAGCAGCTGCTGACAAAGCACAGGCCCCAGCAGCCCTTTACATAATCAGGTCACGTGACTTCTGCCACTGCTCCAGCAGTCCTTTACATAATCTAGTCATGTGACTTTTAACACTATTTTCGGACCCTTGGCTCTGGGGAATCTTAGACTTGTTCTCTTTAGATTCCCCTCTGCCAGGTGATTAACTACTTACTATCCTTGTTATATTTACCTTCTAATATACTTTGGATTCCCCTCT
>JAGGAT010000594.1:0-22791 GCA_017657195.1 Termitomyces sp. T70a | reverse complement strand
TGTTTACTTCAATATATTTATAATTTTCATTGTTTCAACCTTTGTGGAAGGTGTATGATGTAAAAAAGGCCAAATGCAATTTAGTGGACAGTAGTTTTCACGCCTCGCATGCTTCTTGATTACATATGACCAAATAAAGCACTTTTTTGGATTCTGTAGGAAGAACACTATACAATACAGTAAGTTTCGATCTATTGAACATGAAGTTCATGCCAACCCTTAACTGATTGTGAAATTCCTCAGGCAAATTAACCCCCGGTAATGTGTGTATGAATGATTTAAACTTTGCTGCAGATAAAATATCTACTGGTACTAGGCTAAGTATATATCTGATAGCTTCCGAGTAGGATATGGTTAGTATCCAGTCAGGATAAGAGCAATGATCTGCATACCTTGGATGCAACTTAGTAGCATTTAAGCCTTGCTCTTCCCTTTCGATGCCTTGGTGGAAGGAGACTTGGTTTTCTTCCTTCTTCCCACAACCACCTTTCCTGCTCTTCAGGCTTTGGCGTGTGCTGCTTTTGCTGGCAGCGGCACATAAGGACGTGCAAATCATTTTGCAGCCTTGCCTTTCTTCTGAGAATAGGATCTCATCAGAATCAATGGATCCATCAGGTAATCTAAGGAGACTTACTGATTTGTGTTGACCAGCAACACCGACAAGGGCTGCCACAACCTGTTCCTTAACCATTTTGGCAATAGCTTTGGAAGAAGAAGCTTCTGGCATGGATGCTTCTGCAGCAGTCTTGAGGGATTTTTTAGCGTCTGACTTAGCGTTGGCTTGGCTCTCAAGAGCCTTGATGATCATCCAGGATCAAACTCCAATAACAGAGAGATCTTTATAGATGTCATCAGCTAGTTGCTTAGCTGCTGGGTTAATCTCCCAACCCATAATCATAATAGCATCATCTCCTGTGGGCAATCCTTCAAAAATGGGAATCTTTGATTGTTCAGCCAGCGTGTTCCACGCTGCCTGCTACAAGATTTTTAGTTCTTTGTGGCAAGCCTGAGGAGAGAGAGAGTTTTCAAGGAAGTGGACATTGTCCTGCTTAGCCTTGAGTTCCGCAGCAAATGTATCACTACGGTACTTGTCTATGGCGGCGACTAGTTTAGCTTTGGCTGCTTTGCCATCACTACTCTCTGCATACAGTGAGGACAACTGTACAGTGCCTTTTCCCATGGAAATGTGGGCCAGGAACTCTCCACATGCTTTCAGTGCTTCCCATGCTTTAACTGTGTGCCTTCCGGCACATAGTTTGCGAGCTCGGGCCTGGATGGCAACCAGGCCCAGCTTGAGAGAACTCCAAAACTTGGAGGGAAGTGAGTTCAGAAGCTTGTCAAGGGAACAAGCTCCTTGGTATGTGTAGTACTAGCTCAACGCAACTTGAGCTGCGGAGCCTGATGCAGCTGCAGCAAATGCAGCGGATGCATGTGTGGTGCATTGGACAGCGGTGCCAGGAGCTGTATTGCTCAAGGTAATAGACATGAGGGTGACTAAGACAAAAGGTAGTGAAGTAGGTTAGTGGCAGGGGGGAGGAGCGAAGCTCGACTGTATGTTCATGATGAGCAGGGTGGGAGAATTGGATAACTTGGTGTTCAAGCCAATCCAAGTTTTGCCTTTATAGGCTCATCAGATCCTTGATTTCTCCTTGGTTTATCCATTTCTATTGATTTTTATTGTTCTGATAGAACAATAAACACAATAGCCCATACGGTTTCCAGTTTTATTGTGAGTGTGGCGCATTTGTTTTTTTAGAACAAAAGTTTAGAACAATAACTTGTTGTTCTTGTTCACACAATTACTTACTTGTTTCTACTTACACCATTGTCTTTTGTTGCCATACAGGGTGGGGGAACAAGGCCATTTGTGAAATGATAGTAATGGCGCACCTTGTTCTATACATAGCAACAACAAAAGTTATTGCGCCTCCTTTTGAAGACCAATTTTGTCAGCTAGCTTTCTTGAGCCAAAGGCTTAGTACTTGCTAGGGATGTTAGGATTTAGATTTCTTAGGTAGGTTGATCCTGGAAGGCTCATAGTGGGGTGTTTATACAGAAAATCTGAACCAGATGCTGCAAAGTGGTCTGACTGGCCTGGATCTCCTTTGCTATTGGTAGGCCTCATAGAGTGGTAGCATAGATGTGATCTTCTACCTTGATGGTTTTGTCTAGCTGCTCTGGATTCCAAGTAGGTTAACTTCTCTGGAGTCTCTTCTGCCATGCCTGTTGTCTGCATAGAAGGCCTTTCTATGATAGAATGCCAAGAGTGTAGAATCCAATAAGTTGAGGAAGAAAAGGCGTCCTACCTAGCAAGCCCAGATAGCTGCATGTTCCTGAATAATAATGTGCCACTTCTTCTTGGACTCCTCTGCACATGTAGTGCAGTAGTAGAGGCATTGGCTTATGCTTACCTCTTCCTTGGCTCAATCAATCTTTTAGTTGTGCTCCCAGAGCCAGGTGAAGCCAATGATGATGTCCTGCTTCCCCAGGCTGGTGACTACAAAAGTAGTACACTTTTCATGAGACTTGTAGCAGAGAACTAAGTCCACCACAAACCAAATCAATCCAGCTTCATTTAGGATGTTGTCAATGTTGTACATGGAAATAAAGGAGACAAGAAGTTGGATAGTGAGCCAGTAACACTCCACATATTCAGCATCCATAGAAAATCTAGTTGCTCCATAATCTAGAAGAGTAACCATGCTCCAGACCTGCTGCATGTCAGTCATCTTAACCTTCACATTCAGTCAGAGCAAGTTGGGCAAAGAAGTGAATGCCACCATATAGCAATGCAGGAGACAATGTTTCCAGGCAGGAATGTGAGATCATTTTAGAGAAATACACTGTACTCTTGGTGCAAAATTACACTATATACATGTGATTCAACTTTGACTTTGGCATTCTCAGAGCAAATGACGATGCAGATGCCATGGAAACTGCAAAAATATCAAAGATGACATTATGGATGGCGAAGAGTAAATGAAATATCATTTACCATTTGCCAAGCATGAAAGGCGTCTAAGCCATAAATTCTATCGAGGACACTAAAAACCATTTGGCTGTAAGACAAGGAAGACAAACCCATAGGTACGGAATTGAGGATCTTCCATGCATTTCTGATGGGTGCCATGGTTGTGAAATAAGTAGGAGCGGGAAAGGACAAGGTCGTTATGAATGTTCCTTATAAAATGATGGGTACTGCACTGTAGATTGCCGCATATGACATCTGTCATCTTACTAACAGGGGAGACCAACGGATTTATGTATGAGATGCTTACCTCCCATCTGCGCATGATTGTTGAATCAGAATTGAATCAGGGTGATGGGATTCAAAGATTGATTTTGCACAAGGATAACCAGAGAATCCCGTGGACCTGGATTACAAACTGCTTTTGGCAGTATCTTTGCTGCTCACCATGACCATGGACATTGCACTGGGGCTTCAAGCAGAACAGGTTGTGGATTAACAAGCCAAACAAGTCAAAAAAGAAGTTGGGTTGGAACATGCAAAATTGCATTCCCACTGGCATGTGCCATGCTTGACATTTTCAATCTCCAAGTCAACCAAATGTGAGGTAGCCCTTTAGGAGAGATCTCCGACGCTCAAACAAAGAATACCTCCCAACGGGTTACAGGAGCCAACAACTTGTGCTGGCCCCTGGCTTTTGCAATATCTTGCAAATCATTATGATATATCATACAAAGGATTCTTTGAACATGTCTCCTTTGCTGAAAGAACGGGGCGCAGTGGGGCTGCACTTGATGAAGGGTGCTGCTAGACAAAGTGAGTGGTTGGATTCCACACTTTTTTCTTTCAACTTGTGCATATGCCGAAGCTTATATATGAGTTCTCTATTCGAGCGTGTCCTGCCTGCTCTTTGGTCAGATGGATGCATCAGAATTGGTAAAAAGTGATTAATTGCTCCATCTCACGCGTTTTGTCAAACGTCTATCTTCTGGAGCAAGGACCAGAGCACTTTCGAGGTAGAAGGAACCATAAGATCAGGATACAAGCTCAATGCATGGGCAGAATGAAAAAGCGATGATTTGCAAAGGAGCCCATGGAATGCTAACACGGGTTGCGCGATTACAAAAAAAAGAATAACACTAAAAAGGATGGAGGTATGAAATTATGGGCTTGCTATCAGCACTGTTTTGTCACTCCCTTTTCTCTCGCCTGTTCCCCAAGCTATGAATAAACAAGAAAAATTGAGTGGCTCGACCGTGGACAACGTTTCGATGTTAACTCGTAAAAAAACCAAATTTCAATCTGTATCTTTGATCTTCGAAGCAAGTCTGTTTGTCATGATTCCTTTCCTCAATATTCGAACTACATCTTCTCAATGCTTACCAAGGCCAGCCATTAACGAGAAACAACAACAATATTAACAAAAAGCAAGTACTACATACATCAGTCCATTCAAATAACCTACACCCCAAACAAAACCTCAAAACACAAGATATAAAATACAACATAGACCATAAAAGACAGTCCAAACACAGCCTCTGTTACACATAAACCCTACCAACACCTCCACACACCTCACAAGTCATCGTATCGAAAAAGAAGAAACTGACCTTACCCCTGCCAGAGCAGTTCCAGCACATACGGCCTCCGAGTATGGGGTCGCCTGGGTAGCATACGAGTGTGCTGGGCGGGGGGACAGAGTATGGGCTGAAGGGGAGAGTGTGTGGGGGGTGTGGTGGCGGAGGAGGGTGGGGATAGTAGCCGTAGTTGGTGGGGATGGGACCTTGGGGTTGAGGTTGGATTTGGGGTTGGAAATGAGGTGCGGGGACGGGGGCGGGGGCGGGTGGAGAGCGTGGGGATTGTGGGGAACGGAAGCTGGGTAAGGGGCGCTGGAACGTTGATGCTTCTGTTGATGGATCGAAAGGGATAGAGTACGAGTACGCGAGTGGTCCAGAGAATGGTTTGGCGTATTTGAACCAGCATTTTTTGCATGGATGTGAGGGGTCTGAGTGTTTGTAGCCTATGTTGCTGCCTGTACTGATGTGAGTGAATAGAAATGGAGAGAGAGAAGGGGGAGAACGTGCATTTGCGACATACGAAGTCCTTGGGATATACGAGCAGCTTGCTGTTGTGCAGGAGCGGTCGGCCCGGCGTGGGTACTGACGTTGGCGCGTGAGACGCAGACGCTGATCCATCACCAGACGACGCAGACGATCTGCGTAGCTGGCGGAACGGTGACGGTGTGTGAGATGGTGACTGGACATTGATTGCTGGTGGCGTTTGGGCGTACGCAGGGGCGGGAGCGGGGGCGGGGGCGGCAATGTGTGGCGTATGTTGGATAGGACGAGGAGCAGCCTGGAATGGACGCTGTGGCCCGTATTGCACCGTCGACTCGCCGTGCTGGATGCCTGGCGTCACCGTGTAGGCGGGCGGAAGCTCCTCGTCGAGACTGCCGGTGTCGGAGTTTGAGTTGCCAGGACGTGCTGCGGAGTCTAATGAGACCGCGGGTGCGCGAAAGGGGTTCGTCGTCGTCGTCGTCGTTGTCATTGTAGTCGTAGTCGTCGTCGTCGTCGTCTCTGTCGTCGTTTCCATCGCTGATGACGGCCGTATTAGGCTTTTAGGAGAGAGTGGGCCAATGCCAAACGCAGTTGGGAACGATATAGTTTGATCCGAGATCACTGACTAACCCGTAGTAACGTATACCACTGACAGCAGCCACTATGCAGTGTGGTCCACAGCCCTCGGTCTATTCATTGACTGATGTGTCCTCATGCACTGAGCTATCTCCTGGCACTATGGAATGAGCGTATCAGATGCCGTGTACGGTGATCATGCTTCTATCATGCACTCCGACAAGCTATTTTGGTAGTTTTTGTCTGCCTTCCTAGACCTTAGAACAACAAAACTACCATCAAGAATAGTGGTTTTACCCATGTTAACCACCCAATTGGTTAGCCTGGTGGCCCATTGAACATCTAATCAACTGGAGACAATGGACTCTGAACAAGTATCACCAACACTTTCAGTGTCTAATGAACTTCACAATGAGTATTTCACAACATAAAGTGAACCTGACACATCTGGTCAGTGGATCCCCCCTTTGTCCTAGCCTTCATTTGTGGTGCTCAGCTGGTTCAATGACAGACATATTGCCCTACCACAGGGGTCAATCCACCACCTTCTGAGTCAGTTGAGTTCATGTCATGCATAGGATTTATGTGAACTGTCGGATTGAATTTGAGCAAAAAACTAGACATCCAATGAAGAGATGGAAGATATTATTAATGGCCTGGCACATCACTAAAGCTGACTCGCTGATGACTCACTCCAACACACTACAGCATTCATCCACACCTGTAACCCACCCCAAATAGTTATGCGAGGAAACTTACATATTTACAACACCCCATACATGCGACTCTATACCTACACCATACCTAATGCTGGCGCAGTGAACAGTCATAACTTATCAAGGCCTAGAGTGTGGTGTTCCAGAGGTACGAACACCATACTCGAAAAGATAGTCGGCTAAGCCATCTGGTACACCTCAATATCTGTACCATGCAACCGCCTGGAGGGCTTGTCCATTTCTAATCGGCTCGACTCGAAAGCCGAACCAGGTAAAGGTACGGCAAATTCGTTTGCGCCTATGCGACCGAGGAAGGTCGTTGTCTGGCTTACGGCATTGAAGTCGCTGATAGTCTGGACGGTGAGTTTGGGGCGGGTGTCGTAATCAGTCCCATAGATCACATGGGTGTCGGCAGCAGCACGGAGGTTGAGCATGAGCCTAGAAAGAGTAAGGGGTGAGCCAGAGGTCTCGTTACTCAAGATTCTGAATGTACCGAGCGACTAATAGGGCTGTGATCCTGTCGAGAGTTGGTTATCCAAGTCAGAAATAAGGTACTATTCAATGAAATGTGAACACCGACATTGATGCGAATGGAGCATTGATGGTGCTCAGATCGGCCTGGAAAAAGTGATTACCAGCTGTGATTAAAGAAGAGGAGCGGGCTTACTGTGACAAGCTAGAAAAACCAGGTTGTGTGATCTAGTCAACAAGTTGAATGAGTAACGTACCGACAACAAGAAAACGTTCGTCAAGTTGACGATAAAAATGACACTGTCAGTGCAAAAATGCCCAAATTAATTCGAGCCCGTGGAAAGCGATGATGATACACTCACGCAAAGTACAGCGTTCCATCTCTAATAATCAATGTCGCGATGGGGATCGTTGAACCAGTAATGTGGTAATATATTGCTCGGACAAGAGTCAAGGCAAATATAGTAGCGTCAAAGACCAGGGCGGCGATATAGAGAGAGGATAAACCTAATTCTCATGTTTGCATATAAATTAAAATCCAGAGTTGAAGCTAGATTGGAAACTCACGGATACCGGTCCCTTCTTTCGGATTAGGGATGCATCCAATGAACCCTGAGGGTAGTGCTGTGGGAACACCAGCCGGGATTGACCACTAAAACAAGAATAAACATATGCTTGACAGCAGAGACGTTACATACCCCCATGACGACGAGTTGCCCAATATAGATAGGACAGGTAAGACAGAGCACCCAGGTGTCTGCAAATACGGAAGATTCAGGAAACAGGTACAATAGTTTATGTCCTTGTGTATCCAAACCTTGATTGTAGAATGCGTGAACTCTAAGGACTAAAGATGAAATAGAATAGTAATGGTAGCGAGGATAGCGAAAGGTGCAAGAACTCACTCAAAATAACTCATTGAGGAAACATTCAGCATGAGATACAGAGCGAAGTTAACGAGGAATTGACTCACTTCCTGTTGACATACTGACAATAGGCCCGACAGATACTGGTAACCAAATCCAATTTTTACACACGTCTCCCTTCCAACTAGGATCGTGTTCTGAGACCAAGTTGATGAGCGAGACGATGGGCGTAGCATATCGAAAGACCAAGAAAAGCCAGAAAGGAACTTTTCTCCTCCCTTGCCAGATGTATTTTACTTCGTCCTGATCCATGAGGATTAGAATTAGTCAAGGGTCCACGGTGATTGCAGATGGAGACGACGCACATCGAAAGTGATAATATGATCGTAACAAAGCATAACTGTAGAAGCGAGGACATAATACTTAATCGTCAACCTATTGTAAAATTGTTTATGTTCCGAGCTTGGATACGAAGACTGAAGATATACGTACAGGTGGGAATAACTTGTTACTATTTGCTTGAAACCCTCGGGTTGAAGAGAAGCGGACGGGTCCATTGCGACTTCTCAAATATACGGACGTTGAAGGGCGAGCTTGACTCCGTAGTCGCTAGTGGTTAAATAATATAGAGATAGATGTGCAATTTAGAGTTGTACCAACTCTACCGGTATTGTTCACAGGAAATCAGACGAGTCAAATCATGTGCAAGGAGCTTCATCCCTGAACGTTGATGGATCCAGCACATTTTCACTGGAAAAGGTATGAGAGGAACTCATATTTGTATAAGACTATTTGAAAGTTTCACAGGATGTGTGCAAATGCCAGCCAATATAATGATTTTTGTATATATATAGGAAAGAACAAAAACAATGAGCAAAAGCAGTTATGAACTGGCTATGCAACGAGAAAGGTGTGTGAGGATCACGTATAACAGCACAGCAGGCTGCTCAAGATCACTGATGGCAACAATTAAGCAAGCAGAACAATGAATGATGTGATGGGAGGGTGCCTGAATGCACATGTGAAACGATCATGTAGAGGGATGGGGCTGGTAAGAGCATGACTTGCAGTAGGGCATGAGTTGGTAAAAACAATGATTTAAAAATCGAAGAGAAGAGTCACATAGAATAGTGGGATAGCCACAATGAGCAGTGCTGCTGATTGTGTTGGAATATGAACTTACAGTCAGTATTTCAATCCTCAGTCTGTGATATAATGACTGAATTCTGTACCTGATCAACCACAGATACAGTAAGTATCTTGATCTAAGGTTAGCATAATCCTAATGTCTGGTCATAGTAGAACTTACCCTCAGTCTATGATAAACAACTGAGGGCACTATCTGTATGGTCAGTAGTATATATTCATCCTGTCTGCTTTGTCTGTTTGTTGTGATAACTTTGATAAGTGTGATATTTGAAAAAGGTAATTGTTTGCTTTATTTGATCAGAGTCTACTTACAGTGTCACATGCCATGGATTGTAACAGATTGCTGTGAGTGCACAGTGGTTGCTAAGAGTGGGCAATGAGCAAGATGTGGATAATTGCCCTGTAATGTGATGTGGACAATGCCAGTGATGTCTGACATCATCATCCATGTGCCAAAATGATAAAGCAAATATGTGCTAAGATGCCAGTGATTTGGCCAATTGATCCTCACAAGCAGGAGCTCTCATATGCAATGCATCAAAGACAGGCATCAGAGCAATATTTGGTCAAGACCTGAGCTGGCAGCATAGCAGACTAGCAGGCTTATGTCTAAGAAGTTTATTGCTGCTCAGCCAAATTATGCCATACATGTGCAAGCTCAAGTCTTCTCTCACTTGAAGTAAATCAGATAACATGAAAAAGCTGATGACATCCAAAAGTCAAGTAATGCATTGGGCATGCTAAGTAATGAGGAGTTTTGGGCAGGTCCCAGAAAACATGCCAAGGGGATATGGAGTGCAGCAAGATCAAATGACAGTTGGTAAGACCTAAAGTGCCAAAATTACAATTGATTCTGTTGCCATGTGAAATTTAGTGAAGATTTAAATAGTTAGTGCTTGATAGGTTATAAAAGTGAATGCAGCTATGAGTTTAGCACATCTAAGTGCATATGCCTTGCTATAAGTGCAAGGTATGTGGAGTACCATAATACTAAGAGATAATAAGAAAGAAACATTATAGAGGAATGCAGCAGAGGAATGTGGTAAGCAGATGTCAAGCATGTCCATTGGATACCACCTATAATAGTCTGATTGCATGTGCTAAGGTGTGTTTTCTTCCCATGATCTATATTCATGACCTATTCTGTGTGCTGTGCTATGTGTTTGGTGCACTTAGCTCTTATGGAGGCCTATCAAAGCACAGATTGTATTCTACTATTAACAATGGTAATGTACTTTCTATAATCATAGATAGCAAGGAGATTTCAAAATCTTCTGGTGCAACTAGATTTGTTAGCCATAGAGTATCTATTAACAGTTCCAGCAGTATAAATAGTCCATCTTTCCCAGTTTCATTGTCATCAAATGCCCTCATTAGATTCTAAAGAGGCAGTGACAAAAAATAATATCAATGACTGTGAATGATGTAATGGTTATTATATAGTACATTTACTTCTATATTATCATTGAATATATGTATTACTTTTAAATTAATGTCACTCTCTCCAAATCATTGTCATGTACTCCAAATGAATTATAGATGTCTCAGCAGCATACATAGGAGTACTTAGACTACTCCATTTCTTAATGTTCAGGCATCTTTTAATCTTGAACTTTAGTATTATATTATTCATACTCAAATATACATTGTCCTATATCATGTTGCATCAGGCAGTCTACTTTTCACTAGCAACAAATCTACTCATCTTCTGGAAATTTAGGTAAAACTTTCTGAAAACACACTTGTTGAAAATCATATAACCTTTTTCTAATAAGTGTTTTCCTTAGAAACCTCCACTATACCTGAAGTAAATAAAAAGTTTCATACTCTTAAATAAATTGTACTAGTAATGAATGTCTGTCTGCTCAATAATGTGTTGCTAAACAAAAATGGAGTTACAGCAATTAACTTGAAATAGTTTTTCCATATACTGGAAGTAGAAGCATTCAGAAGAAAGCTGGACCAAGCCATATATATATATAAACAATTTTATAGCTTTGAAGCTACTAGAGATTTTTTTCTGTTGGATTGTGAGCAGTACAATGAAATGATGAGAATAAATACTTAGTTGGATCCTCAACAAGTTTTTCATGATCAATCCAAATATTTCCAACACAAGTTGCTCATTCTGTGCCAAGGTTTGAATTTGTAGTCAAAGAGAAAATGTGCAAGTCTGCTATTGAGGTATTTTTGCTATGTTTAGAAAGCTGCTTAGAGTTATTGTGTTCATCAGCAAAATGCAGTGTTAGTACATGGCCAAATAAGGGCAGTTATGAGGTCCAAGGAATACAAGTATTAGTATTTATATTTTAGACTTGGGAAAAATTAGATAAATCACAAATCAAATTATTTGAATTCAATGAACTTTGCAGATACTGAAAAATCAGTATTATTATGCATTTGCAAGCATTCATTTTAATATTGCATTAAGCTACTTTTTATTTCAAACATTTACTTTCTTAACAAAGCTATGGATTCAAAGTAGGAATAGTAATACAACATTATCAACTAACTGTTACCCTACTTAATTACAATACCAATAGCTTACTCCAATACTATGTTCTGCAACTATGATGATAATAGATATGTGATTTAGGATACATTAACAATGAGTATATGCATGATTTAATATTAATAGATACTAGGATAGGTTATCATAAAGATATGTGTCATATGTTATAGTGAAGCTCACTTTGTATTGTATGATACATGTTCAGCAGAGTCTGCTACACTGTAGTGGAACTCCACAATGTGTTGTAGAATACACAGCTGTGTAATGTGCCATACTATATGGTCTTGCAGAGCTATGTAATTGCATATTCTACATTTGTTCAATAGTCGCTGTCATTTGAAATCTGTTATTTGTTACAAATTCATCACAAATATGTTATTCATTATTCAAATCAATGAATAAATAATAAATACTATACAATCATATATGTAGAGAATGTGTTTAGCATCTATTTAATAGTTTTTATTATTTGCATAGCTAAAAATCTATGGTCTGTTGAAAATATGCTCCAAAATCTGTCATTTGTTGCTCAAGAATCCATGGACAGAGTTGCAACTATAGAAATCTACTAGGCTGTATAATACAGTTGACATTCTGCAGCTGTGTATTTTACAACACATTGTGGAGTTCCACTACAGTATAGTGAACTCTGCTAGATATAAACTATACAATACAGAGCTCTGCTAAAATATACATATGACATGTAACCTTGTAATGTCTTTATGTGTAGATACAAAACTGATAGGAAGCAAGGTTTAAAGTAGATGTGGCAGAGATCAACAATATGACATGGATTGTAGCCTGTTATAAAATCAATCCCATCATCAGATAGCAAGCAAATGCCTAAACTATACCTGGTACTGTTATCTTTTAAGCACCGAACAACCCTCTTTTGAATCCAGAATAAGCTTGTCAATAAAAAAGAGTTAGCTTGTGAGATTAAGGCCAGAGGAGTAGAAACTGCTACAATAGCACATATATTCAGCATAGTAATCATAAAAAAGCTTAAATAGATATGAAGATTCCAGGCCTCTACCAATGCTGTGAGCAAAAAACATGCAAAGAATATAGACTAGCAGCTTGTGCTGGTAGATGAGACAATGGTGGTGATAAAAAAATGAATTTGAAATACTGCTCTTTGGATTTTGGAAGTTGGTTACTTTATATAATAGAGAAAGCACATGTTTTGGTAAATTTCAGATTTTGTCTCAATTAATGCTAACTCATTCAACTTGAAGGCCTTGCACTTCATAGTGGTGATGAGACTCCATTTTGGCTCAAAGCAGAACATGGCATTTGATAACTTTCTAATACTTGCTGATGCACCATACTCTTACTAACTTGCCAACTCTTTTACTGACTTGCCAACTCTCTTACCAACTTACTAACTCTCTTGCTGATTTACTGCACATTTTGCTGACTTACCACACTCCTTGCCACTTTTTGCCACATTTAAGCATATTGAACATGCACAAAAATGGATAGAGTGGCAGAAAGTCAAGTGACAGACATATTTAACCTATTATTTCACTCTTTTAATTACTAATGTGCTTAGTGCTCCACTATTTATACTTCCTTGGACTTTAATTACATATTAACTGCCAAACTGTCTTGACAACATTTTATTACTTTCAGAATGGCCTTTTACTATTCCTCAATAAAAACTGTACATAGCTATTACTTACACAGGCAATTACCAGAGATTACTCTCCTTTAGCTGTCTCAGTACACTTCCTCACAAGCACTCTTAGCAAGGGAGTAGCTTACTGTAAAGAGAACACTTAACATCTGCAAAACTCCTTCCACAGAGTCAGCAAGTGCCAGTGACAAGCAGGAGTTGAGCAAGTGTAGAGGCAGGCAGAAATCAGGCAAGGGACTGGCAGGGCTAACTAAGCAGTTGGACATCACTGGAAAGCTTACAGTTGGGTTAATAGATAGTGCAAGGATGACCTCTGGAGGCTATAGCTAAGTTACACAGCTGGCAGAGGGAGATCCAAAAAGAACAACTCTGGGGATTCTCTATACTGAAGGTGGCACTTCCAAGGCTCTGGATGTGTGGGAGCCACTGTACAGAATAACAGAAAGCCTCAACCCTAACCTAAAACAGTGGAAACCTGGAGATTGTCCAAATCTGGAAGTGGCTGTGCTAGGGAGCTGACAGTAAATGAATTATGGACAGAGAACCAGCACAGCTAAAGTCCTAAGAAGAGTATCAGCAGATAGGGCTTGAGAAAATGCATAAAGGAGAATCATAGTGAAGATGGCCAGGAAAGGAGTAGAGAGTGAGAATGAGAGATGAAAGAAGGGTCCCAACATGGCTGTTCTGGAAGGCTGACAGTAAATGAATTATGGACAGAGAACCAGTGCAGCTAGAGTCCTAAAAGTTGTACTGGCTGGCAGGGCTTGAGGAAATGCATAAAGAAAAATTATAGTGGGGTGGCCAGGGAAGAATTAGAAGGTGAGAAGAAGGGATGAAAGATGGGTTCCCTGACAGATAAGCTAGGAGAATACTGCTATTACATATTCAGCCTAAGGATATTTTATTTACAAGCTGCCTTTATATACTATATTGGTGGCTGTGCTATTACTAATACTGCTTACTAATTGGATCTCAATAGGTAATGGAGTATGACTAACAATAATTGATGCTGAGTAAGGTCTATGCATATGACTTATCAAGGCTGACTACTGTCAGGTTCTGCTGACCCAGGAGCCTTTCCTAGTAAGCAACGACCTTACAAGATGCAAGCAAGTGCTAGACTATGTAGACATGGCATTGAAAGCTCCAGGAGAAGTTCCAGGACATGAGACAGCAAGAGGAGCAGGTCCTGGGATTAAAGGATTTGCTCCAGGGGTTGAGCTGAGGGTGGGGAGTCAAGTCAATGGAGGAGGTCCTGGCAATGGGATAAAATTGAGTTAATAGCATGTAGTGCATGCTAGAATAAGAGGCCAAGGCAAGCACAAAGGAGATTGAAGCAAGCACAAAAAGGAAATCAACAGAGATTTAGAAGAGCAGAGACATGAGTTGTTATTGTTAATGTTGAGACTAAGGTACATGGGAGCTACTCATAGTTTTTATATACTATGGGCAGGAAGAAGTATTGTCTAAGAAGGGTTCCAAGGCAGATCCCAAGATTCTATGAGTGGCAGCAGAGTGAAGGGCAGCTATATTGAGGAGATCACACAGGTGGGCCACAAGATCAATAGTGGTTCAAGCATTCAACAATTGGCATGATGCATAATGGCTGAGTGACCCATGTGGGGTTTGAGTGATCTGTATGATGGCTGGAAGGCTTTTATGATGGCCTGAAATGATGCATGATGGCTCAGAGAGATGTGTGATGGCCTGGAGTGATGCATAATAGTTCAGAGAAGTGCGTGATGGTGGGTTGCATGTTGCAGGTGGAGCATATAAAGAAGGGTGTAGTTGGTGGATGTTGGAAGTGCCGGGGATGGTCCTGGGGGAGGTCAGGTTCTGGGGAAGGGGCACCAGGAGCATGTGGGTCATGACAACTACTGAAGATGGAAGGGGATAGGACAGGCTGAGCAGTCATCTGAATATGCTAAGAGTGGGCATGTTATCAAACTAAGCTCAGAATAGGGTTGGACATGATCCAGAGACTGGTTTTCTGATACTTACTTTATCTTTTTCTCTCTTGCAACATTATAGATACCAACTATAGATGCACTCTAGCCAAGTCCAACTGCAGGGCTTGTTATATAACCAAGCAAACATACTAAACACTTATAGCCTAGCACTTAGCTGTGCTAAGCACCTGTTTTTACATCTCTGCCACTTTTATTACATTTACATGCTTCTGAAATTCTGCTAGGACTATCTCTCCTTACTAGTATACTTAATACAAAAGCACTAAGTTTTTTCACTGCCAACTGCACCTAGCTAACTTTTGAGCATCATCAGCAGTGTGCTTATGACAAAAAAAAGTGAAATTGTAAAGTTTGAGCCCACCTAACTATAAGCCCAACTGCAATTGGGAAAGACTTTGATACAGATGCCAATTTGATTTGCTGGTTGACTTTCTTTTGTGGCACTGGATTGGCAACATAATTTATCACAGTGAAAACAGTGGAAAAGAGTAATTTATTATTCAGGATAATACCTAAGGATTATCATGCTAGATTGTTATAATTGTCAGGAAACAAAATATGCATTGTAAGATTTTCTTAAAAGATCAAGTCATCCTAGAATCAACATTGGATTCCATTATCTAGATGATATGTTCTCTGACAAAAATCAGACTGTTTATTTATTTTTTGGTAATGATACTGGACTAGTGTTCAATGAAGAATACATAGTTTTACTGGGCTAATAAGTACAAAAAAGCTATCATAATTTTTATTTTCCTGGTAACAGGTTCAATGCCATATTTGGCCAAGTATCAGAGCAACCATTTTGCTGATGACTAGCTCATGACATATATTACATGCATCAAGATCAACAAATGCACCAGTAATTGCATGGCATGATTTGGTGCATATGTGATCTATAATTGGGACAACACAACACTACTAGTTTTAGCAATAAGCTGCTTGACTTTGTAAAATGAGAGCATTTGAGTATCAGGGTAATAATAAGAATAGTATTGCAACATTGAGTGTACATTGCTTTACTAGCATCTGTAATGGTAAAAATTTCAAGTGAGAGCTTATTATCATATCAATAGGGCCTTCAGTGGGATTTTGGATCTAAAGTGGCATTTCATATCAACTGAAGATAATTCTGAAAAATGCATAGACTCTCAATGTGAGCTTCAGGCAGTGATTCATCCTCTTCTTCTAAAGAAGGCTCTTCCTGATCATTATAGGCATCCAAGATTTCCTATGCATGTGCATGAGCAGCAAAATCATCTGTTTCATGGAAGTCTCTAGCATCAGCTTCACTTGTTTTTAGTTTTCCATCATCATCTGAGTCAACAACTGACAACTGAATGTGAAGATTAAATGCATGAGAATTTGGAGTGGAATCTTGGGATGTGCTATATTGAGTTCTGTCCAATAGACATGTTGTTTAACCTGTCATCAACTTCATTCTGGAGTCCAGAGTTATATAGTGTTTCCTGGGCAAGATTGTGCTCTTCTGATGTTCTGGAATGATGCTCATGCTGACCAGTAGATACCTATAACACTAAAACATTATGATCAGAATAAGGTATCAACAAAAGATATAACTAACTAAATGAGCACATTCTCTTGAACTAACGCTCTCTTTACTACTATCCCTATCATTTATCCCTATCATCTGAGTGATGTTTGCTACTAGAAACCTTGATTCCAGCATATGAACCTTGACCTGTACTGTGCAGCCATTGAGAAAATGAAACGGAATTCTTCTTTTCTATTTTTGGATAATTGCAATGATTATAGACTGTTTTCCTAGAGATGAGGACCATGGCAGATTGTACACCAGCAAGCCCTAGGATCTGAGCTGGGCATGGTAGTGAGAAGGAAGAAGGTGTGGAAAGTTGTCTAACAATATCCTCATGTATTTGACATGTAACTATCATACAATCATCACGCAATGATTGCGCAATAGTGATTTACTCAAAATTCAAAGTTTGTTCTAAAAAAAAAAAGATTAGCTATCCAAATTGAGAGTTTCACAAATCTAATTTTCCAGATCCCATCATATCGCCCCAGATTCATTTCTAACTGGGACACATTGCTCCAACACACACCAGGACGTGAAATCACCCTTAGATTCCGCGACGTATTGGTATAACTATGCGAGGAAACTTAAATAAAGGCACATACATGTATACCTACACCATACCTATTGCCGCTGTAGCGTACAGTCATATCTTACCCCTAGAATGCGGCTTTCAAGCGGTAAATATAAATAGAGATCAATCATCTTCGGAACCTGAAAAAATAGTGCTAAGACATTTGGTACTCCTCAATGCCTGTATCATGCAACGGTGGGGAGGAACTGTCTATTTCTGAGCGGCTCGACTCAAAAATCGTGTCAGGTAAAGGTACGGCAAATTCGTTTGCGCCTATGCGACCGAGGAAGGTCGTTGTCTGGCCTACGGCATCGAACTCGCTCATAGTCTGTACAGTGGGTTTAGGGCGGGTGATGTGATTAGTCCCATAGATCACATGGGTGTCGGCAGCAGCGCGGAGGTTGAGCATGAGCCTAGAAAGAGTAAGGGGTGAGCAGAGCTTCGTTAGTCAAGATCGGAATGTACCGAGCGACTAATAGGGCTGTGATCCTGTCGAGAGTGTCAGAACTGTGATACTAGTCAATGAATGTGAAAACTGACATTGATGCGAATGGAGCATTGATAGCGCTCAGATCGGCCTGGGAAGGTGATTACGAGCTGTGATTGAAGAAAGAGGAACGAGCTTACCGTGACAAGCTAGAAAAACCAGTCAAGTAGTGTGATCTATACAACAAATTAAAGAAGTAACGTACCGACAACAAGAAAACGTTCGTCAAGTTAACGATAAAAATGACACTGTTAGGGCAAAAATGTCCAAATTAATTCGAGCGCGTGAGAAGCGATGATCCACTCACGCAAAGTACAGCGTTCCATCTCTAATAATTAATGTCGCGATGGGGATCGTTGAACCAGTAATATGGTAATATATTGCTCGGCCAAGGGTCAAGATAAATATAGTAGCGTCAAAGACCAGGGCGGCGATATAGAGAGAGGATAAACCTGAGAATCAGGTTTGCATGGAAATTAAAATCCGGAGTTGAAGATAGATTGGAGACGCACGGATACCGGTCCCTTCTTTTGGATTAGGGATGCATCCAACGAACCCTGGGGGTAGTTGTGCGGGAACACCGGCCGGGATTGACCACTATGACAGGAATGAACATATGCTTGACACCAGCGAGGTTGATTGTGCGCATACCCCCATGACAACAAGCTGCCCAATATAGATAGGAAAGGTAAGACAGAGCACCCAGATATCTGCAAATACGGAAGATTCAGGAAACAGCTAGAATAGTTGAGGTCCTTTCCTATCCAAACCTTGATTGTAGATTGCGTGAACTCGAAGGACTGAAGATGAGATAGATCCGTAACTTTGGTAACGAGCCTAGCGAAAAAATGCAAGGACTTACTCAAAATAACTATTGAGGAAACCTTCAGCATCAGATACAAAGCGAAGTTGACGAGAGAAAGACTCACTTCCTGTTGTCATACTGACAATAGGACCGATAGCTACTGGTAACCAAATCCAGTTTTTACATGCATCTCCCTTCCAACTAGGATCGTGTTCTGAGACCAAGTTGATGAGCGAGACGATGGGCGTAGCATATCGAAAGACCAAGAAAAGCCAGAATGGAAACCCTTTTTTCCTTTGCCAGATGTATTTTACTTCGTCCTAATCATGAGGATCACAATTGGCTTAGGGTTGCGGAATAATTGCAGATGGAGATGGCGCACATCAAAGGTGATAATATGATCGTAGCAAAGCATAACGGTGGAAGCGAGGACATAATACTTATTCGCCAACCTGTTGTAAAGTCCATTGGGTTCTGAGCTTGAATAGAAAGATCGAAGATTTACATACAGATGGGCAAAACCTGTTGTCAGTTGCTTGAGAACTTCGGGTGGAAGGGGATCGGAAGGGTCCATTGCAGCTACTGAAATGTACGATGTTGAAGGGCGAGCTAAAGACCGCAAGGACTCCGTAGTTGCATGCGATTAAATAATACAAAAATAGATGCAGAATTTAGAGTTTTACCGACCTCGGCATTGTTTCTAAGAAATCAGACGAATCAAACGATTGTCAAATAGTCTTATCCCTTGATGTTGATTGCGGCAGTAAATTTTCAATGCCAAGAAGGATGAGAGCATGTAATTCAAACTTATATATGCGTAGTATTTCCGCATAGTATAGGCTCTGCGGGATTTCGATGAAAGCGATCATCAGTTGAACACATCACAGCTGTCATCACTGATGGACCCACTTCAGTTGCCAGCAGACTTGTGGAGTGCTTGGGAAGGTGGCCCCCGTCGCTGGGTTCTCTCGGTGGCATATCATGGCCGCCGAGGATTTTCGACTTACGAACAAATGATGACAGTAAACTTCAGATGTGGTAGCCTATTGGTTGCTCTTGAGTTTGAGTTCAAGTGACTGGAGTCGATGGCACAGCATCATTATTCAGCTTACCGCTTCTGAGCTTGCTGTGGCATGTTGATCAATCGGCTTCTGCTTCTTTGATTTTTATTTGTCCATCAGGCTGATACAACAACGCGCATCGATATTTATCAGCTATGTATTGCAGCCCTTCATCGTATATATACCCGTCAGTTCAAAATCGTTCCAAGGACAATTCTAAGTAATCAATCATCCCCACAGATCTCTAGCGCAATGTCCGATTTACGATCCCTTGGTTTCAAAGGCCAAGTCCTTACATCCTCTTCGTCAGAATACGACTCAACTAGAGACCGATACCCGAAGAATGCTGTCTTAAAACCCACCTACATCGTTCAACCTATTTCCGCGCAAGATATCACTTATGCAATCAAGTTCGCTTTATCTCATAGTCCTCCTCTCGAGATCGCAATCAAAGGAGGAGGAGTCAATCCTTACCCGGCTTCATCTTCTGATGGAGGTATGGTGATCGACCTGACCAAGCTCAACACAGTCAAGGTCTCGGACGACAAGCAATCTGTTTCCGTTGGTGGTGGTGCTCTTTGGAGTGACGTCTACGCTCAGACGGACAAGCATCGTGTGGTACCCATCGGTGGGAACGTGCATTTCCTAGGCGTTGGTGGTGTTACTCTTGCCGGAGGGTACTCTCATCTATCCGGGAAGCATGGTCTCGGTGTGGATAACATCCTTCAGGCCACCGTCGTTCTAGCAGATGGACGGATCGTTACTACGAATGAGAAGGAAGAACCTGATCTTTTCTGGGCTATCCGCGGTGAGCTATAATCCTTCCTGAGTCTCTTCAGTGCCATTTATAAACGTCAATTCTAATCTTGTTTGAACTAGGTGGCGTTAATCAATTTGGAATTGTTGCAGAACTTGTGTTAAAGACATACCCTCTTGCTCCCGCAATGACTGTAGGAGCCATGGTCTATCCCGGAACTGAGCTCCAAAAGGTTCTCGCAGCATTGCACGTTCGTAGCTATCCATTCCTTTCCTTCCTTCATTAGTGCCCAACTTGTTTTCGCATTCCTTCCAGAAACACCTCGAGAGCCAACACCCAACTACCAAAATGGTTCTCATGTTCGCTCGAGCACCACCTGACTTCTATGTACGTTTCACCAACTGCTAAATTCTTTCTTTCATTCACCCTTTCTGGTTTGGTAATCGAAAGCCCGGACTGCTTCTCCTTCCTTACATCGAAAATGACGCTACTTCCCCGGATCAAGTTCTTGCTCCCTTCCGCGAACTCGTTAAACCTATATTCGAAGGCCTCGGAACGGTGGATGGATATCTAGCTGTGTCGCATGGTGCTGACCAGGCCCTTTCTGGTGCACCACCTCGTATGACCATAGATGGTGCTCTATTTAGCGACTTGTGGGATGACGTTGTCGGTCAAGCCTTCGGTAGTTGGGTCCAGTTTACGGAAGATCCAGAGTTCAAAGGTTCACTCATGATGTGGGAGTTTGGTCATAGAGATAAACTCACCGAGAGAAAGGTTGAGGATATGGCGTTTGGGGAGAGGGAGAAGCATTATTACATGGTTACCATCCCAAGGTCAGCTCTGACAAATTTCCAACTGTGACTAGTGCCGTTGGATTTATCCTTTGGTTTCTTTACTCTAGACATTCTAACCCATCTCAAGACGCCAAAGCCGCCGAATGGGCCTCCAGTATTGGCAATCTTGTTCGAAAAGCACAAGTTGAGAAGACAGGGAAGGCTCTCATTACGCCCGCCAGCTTCGCTTTGAGCCCTCAGACTGTGCCTCCTGAGAGAGTATGGGGCACAAACCTTCCCAAGTTGAAGAAGCTGAAGGCGAAGTATGACCCGAAGAAAGTTTTCAGCAAGGGGTGGTGCATTGAACCAGACGCAAAGCTGTAACACGTTTCCTAAATTGTTTTTTTCGCGCCTAACATTGAAAGCAAAACTGTTGTAACATTATCTTTTTACTACCCGAATTGCTGACTTGTAGCGACGATGCTCAATGTATATAAATCCGACATATCTGAGCCAGCTGTGAAAATCAAATATATCGTTATTTTCACACCTTTTATTATCAGGGTAAAGTATCATCCTTGGGAAAGTTGATTCAAAGGGGTTGTCCAGGACCCGGGAAGCTCCCGGCAAAACTTGTCCGCAAAAACAGCGGATTTGAGGCGGAATTTTCGCCAAATCTAAGTCCCGATTTTGCGGATTTGAGGCCCGGCAGGGAGAGATTTTTGACAATTTGGCACCAAGATTGATTCTGAATAGTCCGAGGCAGTCTGATTCCTTAAATTGACATGTATGACAATTTTCGATGTAGTTCTACGTATTGAGTTGCTACACAGATGATAGCTCGAAAAGTTGAACGTCGCCCAACCTTGCTTTGATATTCCGAGAAAAAAAGAGACCGTTGAGGATGGGCCGTTGCGGCGCACGGCAGGTCCGAGGTCTACACACGATGTTTTATATACGTAAACTACATTGAATACAAATAGTCTTAATATCTATACTAAATTGCATGGACTTCAGATAGAAAACTACCACCTCCAAAGGGTGAACAATGACGTCACAGGTCGTAGTACGAGTGATTTCATTGTATGCACGTAATAGATTGCTGCTCAAGCGAGATATGAGATCATTGGGCGTAACAGAATCGCCGGTTTGTATTTCAACAACACAGCCAGTTTGCTCTGTGTTCTGGTAGAGCTTGAATGAGCGGCCACGACATTCGGCTCTGGCATGAGGAAAGTGGAACAAATGGATACTGGGAAGTGAAATGAGTGCATCAGTGATCCTCTTTGACATCTATGAAGACGGTTCCTCACGGAAGCTCATCTGGAGAGGTCTGTATATCAGGCTGAATGTCGATGGCTTCTGCGAAATGCTTGATGAAGTCTACACATAGGTGTCAACAAGAGCTTGTCTGTAAGAAATATCTATAACATACCTGCACTTCCATAGCCAAGTGAAGCATTACTTCTGTCCCAAGCAAGTGGTTTCATGAACGGCAATACATCTTTGTCGAGGATGGAAGAGAGCTGAGCAAGATCAAGGTTTGCAAATAATTCTACTAGCTCGGGGTACCGCACAGGCCAAAGGAGGCTTTCTAACTATAAAATGAGCATGAAGAGGCTTATAAGGTGTTTGCTTACCATCTGCGGATTCTAAAAGTGTCGCAATCTTGTGGCGAATTTGTGGTATTTGTGCAAAAGCTTGGATGATCTTACAACTTCCGTTGGTGAGTACGAGGTGGGCCAAATTGGGTTGCGCACCAATGCAGTGTATGGAATTTCCAAAGAATATGTGCGCAAGGCAATTGGTCTGGTAAAATTGGAAGACTGAGTCAATGAATGACAACACACAA
>JAGGAT010000593.1:0-22795 GCA_017657195.1 Termitomyces sp. T70a | reverse complement strand
AACTTGTTGTACCAGGAGGCTTACAGTTTTCAGCCTTTGAATAATGTTTATTTTGACTTCTGGTGTTGGTTATGTTCCTATGCTCTTTAGCAGCATCGTATCAATGTTCTGCTTTCTTATTCATTTTGATTGTCTTCTCTTGTTGTGGAGATGAGAGCTTTGCTCTTTTGCCAGTCATCCTGTGGATTGGATTCTTCAAATTTTTGCTAGTTGCCACTAAGTCTGAGTCCTTGCTTGCCTGCCAGTCCCTGATCCATGCTTTGGGACTTGGGTACTGCATAAAATGTGCTTTCTGATCAGGCAGGAGGTTATTCCAGGGTGGTCTGTAGAGATGTACATTAGAGAAGCCACCTATTGGGGTTGGGGTTCTCTGCCTTGTTAATTAGCCAGATCAGCTAGCACTATGACCCTTCACTAGCTCCAGTAGTCATTGTGTTCCTGTACTTCCTTGAAAAAATGCTGTGCAATGTCTAGGTGACCATTGTGGAGTTCAAGATATCCTGCATAGCAATTTGTGCCAGGGAGTTTGATTTGAATACGTTTCCGCTTAGGGTGGAGAGAAAGTTGAAGTAGCTTTGTATTGCACCAGGCCTTTCCTTGAGTAAATTGATGGTGATTATCTTGCATTCGACTATGGCCTTGGTCGTTGCGTGAAGTCTGAATAGGATAGGAAGGCCCAAACAATTGTTCAAAGCTATTGCATATAATTTCTCTGCAGTCTGTAAATTTCCTTGATAAAAATAATCTAAAGCAAGCCAATATGCAATCCAAATGACACTTCAGGAAATCCTTGGAGTTTCTTGAGAAAAAGTTGTTTGAAACATGTTATAGAATTTCTAAATTGTTTTTCTGAAGTAATACATAAAATCTATTTTGACAAACAGAAAAATAAAAGTTAAAGTTTCTCAATGATTTCCCTTGAGACAAAGGTAAAAATTCTTTCAGTTACTTGTGAAATACAGATAAATAAAAATAATTGTGTTTCTAGCCTTTTTCTTGAGAAAAACATAATGTTTATATTATTGTGTTCCTTTGTAAATATTTTTTGTATTTTTTTCAAGTATTTTTAAAGTAAAATAAAGAATTTTTCTATTTGAAAAAAAAAACAAAAAAAAAATTCTGAGAAATACTTGACAAAAACACAATAAGTCTTCACAATGGAACACAAAAATGTCAACATCATTCCTTTTTCAAGAAAAAGACTAAAAAGATGATTCATTTTATTTATCTGTATTTTAGAAATAATCGAAAGAAAAACTTTTCTTTTATCTCAAGAGAAATCATTGAAAAACTTTAACTTTTTTTCCCCTGTTTTTTGAAATAGATTTTATGTATCATTTAAGAAAAACCATTTAGAAATTATATAACATGTTTCAAACAACTTTTTTTCAAGAAACTCCAGAGATTTCCTGAAGTGTGAGCTGATCCAAATCCTTAGCTTCAAGAGCGAGTGCCCATGCTTGTGCATGTACATTTTTGGCTTCTTCCATTTGTCCAACTGAATTCAAAAGTGAGGAAATCCCAAGTAGACAATTCGACTTGGTTGTAATGATACTTTCAGGTTTTTGTAGAATTGGGAATGCCATGCGGAAATTTGTGTGTGACACAGTATTATGCATTTTGCACACATCCAAAGCAATTATAGCAGTGATGCACCCAAAATTTAGCTAAATGCTTTCCTAGTAAGCTGCACTTAGCCTTGTTTCGCGTTGGGCTTGCGAAGTGTTGAGGGAGTTCCAGGCAGGTCCCAATTACTCGGTCCTAGAGTATGATGTAAAGTGGAGAGGATGTTGCCATCGATTGATGGCAGATGGTAAGAGTTCAAGAAGGATGGTAGATGATACGTAATAAGCTTACAAAGCTTCTAATCTTTACTGTTGGTGCTAAGAGGCAGCAAGCATTGGCGCCAGCGATGAAGGTGTACCCATATAGTACCGTTCAAGATGTGGAACAAAGGCCGCACTGAGAACCTTTGTCAGAGATGGAGTAGGGCAGAGTTGCTAATTGCTTAGCACCTCGAGTGAGCTCTTAGAGATCTGGACTTGGGTGTAAAGGTGCTGGGTGCAATTCAATGATTCTCTACTGACAAATGGTAAGGTATTTATAGTAAGTGACAGCGGCGACTTAGTGAAGGGTCGGCAACAACTCTAATAGTTGCTGCTAATGAAATGTAAGTGAAGGTCTGATAATAATACTATAAGGAAGGTAAATGATATTTAGGGAGTGTTATGCGGGCAGTTAGCTTGAGCGTGCCACCACATAACATGCAGGGCATCAATCAAGGTCCTGACAAGGGTGGGTGCTAAATTGTAATGTGGCATATGGTGGCGGTGCTTGAAAGTGCCAGCTGTTGGTTGGCTGTCATCATTGAGTCAAATATGGACATATTCATGGTGGTGGGAAGTGCCGGCAGAGTGTGGAGACTGGATGCTGGGGTGATGGCATGGTTTTCATTAATCATCCCAGTGGGGGCGGCATGTGCAGGTAGGGGGTGTGATGCATCACGTGACTGAGACACGTTGAGTTTGGAGGTAGTGGGATGCTCCTCGTGAAGAGGAGAGCCTGTGGAGCAGGTAGCAAGGCTGATTGTCACATGAGTGGTTCTACCGTTGCTTGTAGGTTTCATAGTTGGCTGCGAGAATGCGTCGATGCTGCATGGGGACTTGTTCATAGGGGGCTGCTGGAGTCTTGCTGCCTTGGGTCAGTGATGGTGTGTTAAAGGCTTAAAATGTGTTGGGCCAAACTGGGGGCTCATCAGCGGGGCGCAGCAAAAAAGGGCATGGTCAATACATGTAGAGGACATACAAAAAATTGTCAGTAGTTTGCAATGCATTGAGAATTGTCTCAATGTTCCCGCCAGTGTGCTGGAGCCAATGATTAAGGACGTGTTCAATGTTCACGTCTTCTGCAAGAATAATTTGTGACTTTAGACTGTGGGTGGCATAATATCTCCTTAGTTGTCTCAACAATGGATTTATTGAGGTATCTCTATGCTGATCCAATATGTAAAGACATATGGGAGCTAGAAGAGTAATGAAGTTGCCATTTTGGTATGCAATGAATTGCCTGCACAAAGCACCTTTGCAGGTTTCAATGTTTGAATCCTCAGGGGAAATGGCAGCAAAACATGTATTGCTAATTCCTTGAGGAAGAAATGTGATGAGGTGTAAGAGATGTTGAACCATGTCACCAAGCTTGACAAAGGAGGGAGAGTTGAGAGACATCTCAATTGTGACAGCAATACTTTGGAGTTTACCATCCCCAGTCTCAAGTAAAGCTGCATGTTGGTGATCCCATGCAGCAAGAAGCTCTTGAGGCAATCATTCATTTTGAACTGCTGCTTGTGCAAGTAGATTAATTGAGAGGGTGGAAGTCAATGGAAAAGAGCAGTTTGGTAAGAATCAATTTCTCAATGGAAAGGTAGTATGCTTGAAAAGCTTCACATGCAGCACCCTCTTCAAGCACAGGGACCTGTAATCTCACCCAGTCAAGGTTTAGAGGCAGTACAGTTGTGTGTGTGGTAATGAGGATGGCAACATTGAGCCTTGCACCAAAGTCATCAACAACATCTGCAATTCATCCAGCATCAATGGGGGCATCCAAGAAGATTTCAGCATTGTCAAGGACAAGGAGTGTGTCCAATACTGAAAGTCCCTTTAAGATCACATTGCGAGCGTTGATCGAAGTTACCAATCCCAATGCTCCTGCAATCCTGTCCAGGAATGTTCCAAGATTCATCTGGCCTATGTCCACATCCTCAAACCTGACAAAATACTTTTGACCTTGAAATCTGGAGGCAATCCTTTTGTTATTTACAATAGCCCAGGCAATGCTGGTTTTCCCTATGCCTCCTGGGCCAATGAGGGCAACTTTGTAGCAATCAAGGAGAGACTGGGTGATACGCTGGACAAGATTGTCTCTTTCCAAAAAGACTCCCAGGAACCACCCCTGAACCTCATGTCAACATGCACAAATGATGGATCCCACTTCCAGACCTTGCCTGGTGGTCCCAGAAACCCCACCCTACTTTGATGAGTCCTGCCCAGTATTCCCAAGTATGGGATCCTTTGCCCCAACACTCTACTATGACTACCAACCTCCCACACCTGCCCATAAATGCCCCCATCCTGATCCCCAGCCCAGTACTGCCTCACCACCACCCCACCTGCATGGACACTCCCCTTGCCCCTGGCAGAATGTCAACAAGCCAGAGCCTACAACCAGCAATGCAACAAAATTCCTGTATTCTCAAAATGACTGCAGAAGACTTTGTACAATAGACCCTGGGCTCTACTCATAGACTTAGGACAGGACAACTTTGAAGGCTCCCCCAAGGATTGGGCCAACTGCCTAGTTGACTTCCAGGAATGCCTAAATGCAGGCCTTTCAGACCAGGTAAAACTAATCTTCTAGCGCAACACCATGCTCTGGGAGGAATACCAGGCCCTAATTGAGGAAATCCACATCTTGCCCTTGCCCCAACCCTTTCATGATCCTGCAGATGCCAGCCACTCCTTCCATATCCAGTGAGGAGAACCCCTGGCATCTGACCCCACTTCAGAGTAACAACAATGGGAAGAATGTCAAGCGACCTCTGACATTCTTTGTGCCCTCAATTCAGGAGGAGGTCTATTCAACCAGCCTGCCACATGCATGGTAGGACTCTCTGCCTGCCACTGAGCTAACTCCATTTCTAGCTTTTTTTAAATTTGGGGATGCCCCACCACCTCCCCAGAGCCCCTCAGTGCAATCCAGAATGCATAGCCACCCCCACCGCTACCTCCCCATGGGACCCAACCTAACAGTGCTAGCTCCAATGACACCCTCCAGTATATCAATGGAACCACCTGGGAACAACCCCCTCAGGACCTTCTGCCCTTGACCATGTTTCATAAAAATCAAGAACCCTGACAGGAAGTACCACCATACTTTGAACCCTGTCAACCCCTCATGGAGGCCCAACCAGTTCCCCCTCAAGAGCCCTCCTATTGCCAGGGTCCCCAATGACCCCCAGAACTACCATCACCACCACCACCACCAACACCACCAACACCACCACCACCACCACCACTACTGCCACTGCCACCACCACTGCCACTGCTGCCACCCCCACTTGGAGACCCCTGCTCCCCAACTGGTTCCCCAGACCATCTCCCACAGGACCAACATCCCCTAGAATGGTAGACCCCCAGACCCCAGACCCCTTGGCAGATCATCAGGCAGGCCACCAGGAGGATGGGGACCTGCCCTTGGTGCATGCCCTCCACAAGGAGGAAGGGGTAACCATTACTACTATTATTACCAAGCAGGACCACCACCTTGTAATACCACAGCACAGGACAACACCTAGGATGCCATGGCCTGGAAAGGACGACTTAATATCCAGAAGCCTGAAACCTTCATTGGCCAAAACCTGCAGAAGTAGTGCACCTTCCTTATGCAGTGTCTTAATATGTTTCAGGCAAAGCCACTAACCTTCCAGATCAAAAGCTCCCATGTCACCTTTGCCACATCCTATCTACAAGAGATCACCTTCAACCACTACACAGCCCTGCTCTGGTATGACCCTAACAATCCAGTACTCTCAAATTGGCAAGCTTTTGTCAATGAATTCTCCAACAAGTTTGGCATCTTTGACATGGTGGCTGAGGTGGAAGACAATCTCTTCAACCTCTGCATGTAGACTGAGAAGCGGTTCACTACATTCATTGTACATTTTGAGAAGGAAGCTTATGAGACAGGCTGGAACTTCAATGCTCTCTGGTATGTGCTCTGCCATGCTCTTCCACAATGCATCAAGGATTTCCTCTGGCTTGCCCCAAAACAACCCTCATATGAGGGTACAAAGCCCTCATCACCCAGATCAACCAATGCTAGTATGCTAACTCCCAAACCACCTAGAACTCCCAAAATAGCCATTTTGGCAACTAGACCAGTGGAAACAAAACCCCAGAGGTCCCAGAGACACCAGATCTTGAAATGCCCCCCTCAAACCCAGGACACTCAACATCAAAAATTATTGGTGCTGCCCCCTTTTCCCACATCATTGAAGAAGGGATCCCTGCATTCCAGCTCCATGTCTTGCCTACCCTCCCAGAGGAACACTTATGGACAAACAATGTGACTCCAGAGAAGAAGTCTGAGAAACAGACTTTGCAAGAAGTAGTCCCTTCAGAGTACTATGAATTCACTGATGTATTCTCTGAAGAAAGTGCCAAGGAACTTTCTCCACACTGCATCTACAACAACCAGATTGACCTCAAGGATGGCACAGCCTCCCCTTTTGGCAAAATCCACAACATGTCCAAAGTTGAACTCTGCACCTTCAAGGATTATCTTAATGAAATGCTCAGCAAAGGCTTCATCCAAGCCTCAATCTCTGCTGCTGGTGCCCTTGTGCTATTTGCCAAGAAGAAGCACAGCTCCCTATGGCTCTGTGTTGACTACCATGGATTCAACAAGGTTACCAAGAAAAACCACTACTCCCTCCTGCTCATTGGAGACCTAGTAGATCGACTCTGAAGTGCCAAACTGTACACAAAGATCAACCTCTGCTCCAGTTACAACAACATGCACATAGCCCTAGGACATGGATAAAAGACCACCTTCTGCATGTGGTATGGTCTGTTCAACTATCTTGTAATATCTTTCGGAATGACTAACTCCCAGCCACATTCCAATACTGTAATGTGGTTACTGAGCCTTTCACACACTGCATCATAAGTCAGAACCTATCAATTGATTCTGGCTATGGTTGTGCAAAAAGACTAAAGGTTACATAAGATAACCTTAAACTAATAACAGAGAAAGAAAGATTATGTAATAACTACTTTATAATAATTATAGGGAATAGTCTGTGTTGTAACGACACAGCCTGTTATATAATCCCCTCATGAGACCATCCAGGGTCTCATAAAAATATATGTACAATAATTAGGGTGGGATAGAGCATCCCACTTACAAGTTAGCGTGTGATATTATTCCTCTAGTAGATGCAATGTGTGGAGGGTATGGCAGAAGACCAGAGCAGGTAGCTATGGTCTTATCAGCACAACTCATGGGCAATAAAATCTCTGCAGGCCTCAGAGACAGATTAACTGTTCTCCAATGGACTGAAAGTCTCTCAATGGCCACTCAGCTATGCAAGTTGTGTCTGTATGCCTCTTGTGTGCTCAGACTTCACACTTGTCATGGCTTGCTTAGAAAATGACTTGCAATGTATAGGGGCCATCATTCAGCCCCTTCCAATCCATCTCATAGAGAATAACAGAGACCATCTATGAGGTCTCCATATTCATGTGTTTGTGTGCAGACTCTGCTAATGCAACCATTTCATCCCATCTCTCTGCTATAGTGCTGACTGTGGCAGTGTGGGCTGAGTTGGTAGTGGAATTTACCTCCTTAGCTAGGCACTTGGAAGTAGCAACATTGGCTGCAACCTTGCTAGACCCCATCTTAAGAGATGGGTTTGAAATGGCCATAGTGGTATCAATATCATCAAATGCTACCACAGTGATCAGAGGCACTAGTAGTGCCTCCATCTGCACAGTACCAGGGTCTGGTACCAACATAGAGGAGGAGACTGGTGGGGTAGTTTCCTCAGGTGGATCAGCTTGCATTAGGGACTCATCAGGTCCTATAGGTAGAGTCGTGGTCATCACCAGAGATGGTGGTGCCCTGGCAGCATGGACAGCTGCAGCAAGTTGATTAGCTAGGTATATGAACCTAGCATCTTTGCCATATTGCAGCTGGTTCATACCACCCATCATATCCAGGCAAGGTTCCTGGAGATCCATGGATTTCCAGGTGTCAATGACTATCATTGTTGATACTCACAAAGAGGTCAGTGTGGAGGCCACTCCCAGACCAGTGATAGTCTAAGTAGCATATACCATAAGTATACACATGGGCTATCCACATGCAAGGAACCTTATTGGTGAGGAGGTGGCATAGCACCTCCATATTGCCAAGATTTGCAAATTGTCCAGGCTTGACATGGAGCCTGTACAAGGGAAAGCTAAAACTATTGATGGCATAGAATGGCATTGTGCTTTCCCTATTGTATGCATCCACAGCCTCAGCATATAGGTGTGGATGAGTGGTGACAAGAGCAAACACTCTCATGTATGCAGCATGTGCATGGGCACCAGTAGGTGCCAGTGCACAAGCAAGGATATAACCAAAGACAGTGCCTTGGCTGACACACCCCAAGATATCCATGGTGATCCCAGATATAAAGTTCTGAAACCCAGGATGACAGTGGTGCAGTAAGTACTGCACCCACCAGTCAATCTCAAAGTGGTGCTTGATGGGGACTTGAGGAAGTCCCACACCCTAAGTAGCATTGTCTGGACAGCCTACCATGGCCATTGCATGTGGTGGTAGAGGAACCAGTAACCAGTGCCTATTGTCTTGTGGAAGGCAGCAAACAACATTGGCAGTGTCAATGTCAAAGACTTGGCACATTAACTAGTCTTGCCACATGGAATGAGTAAAGAAGGAGATCTGATGGAACTCCTGAAGAAGGAGCACAGCATGGATGTGCTCCTGCATGGTCATAGAGATATCATTCTCCATGGTAACCTTGCTCTGGGTTTATGGGCATCCCTTGAGGGACCCATTGGTACAGTCTGTAGTATGACCAGGTAATATATATCATCCCAGACAACTCGTGGGTGCAGGTAATTTTTGCCTCTTCACCCACAAAGACAATATTAGTCATTGGTGACCAATAAAAGTTAGAATGCAAAATGCCTCTAATGTCATTCTAGCATTCCCAATGCCCATTGACAAAGGTTGTTTCCCAGCCATCTGGAAGGTGGCCAGGCACAGTATCATTAAGCCTTTTGAAGTCCTGCTTGGACTTTGTGGCATCTGCAGCTAAGCATTGTTCAACCTTAGCATTATGCAATTGTTTTAGGCAACATGTTATACTGTTGTTATTAGGTTCAATCTCCTGATATTCTCAAGATAGGTCCACCTCATTGGACCCAGAATTGTCATCATTGCCCTGCAGTTGTATGACAAGGAAGTTTTTGTCACTCTCCTTGCGGTGCACTACAGGTGGAAGCTGCTTGGGATACTTCCAGGGGAACATATAGATACAAGGTTCTTCTACCTCAGTATAGCCAGGATGGGCTTGCTCTGGTACACTCCTGTAAGGGCAAGGCTGAATATCTGCGGAACTCCTTCCACAGGGCAAGTGGTGCAAGAGACAAGCAAGAGTCAAGTGGGCACAGAGGCAGGCAAGAGTCAGGCGAGGGGCAAGCAATGCAAGCAGAGGGTCGGATGTCGCTAGAGAGCTTATGGTCAATTCAGTGGATAGGCCAGGAGAATACTGCTATTGTTTAGCCTGGGGATATTCTATCCACAGGCTGCCTATATATACTACATTGGTGGCTGTACAGTTACTAATACTATTTGACTAAGCAGGCCCCAGTATGTAATGGAGTATGACTAACAATAATCAATGCTGAGTAAGGTCCATGCATATGACTCATCAAGGCTGACTACTAGAAGATGGAAGGGGAAAGGGCAGGCCAAGCAGTTGGTTGGATGGGCTAGGAGGGGGCGCATTGTTGGACTAAGCTTGGAATAGAGTCGGACACAGTCCAGAGACTGGTCTCCTGACAATTCCAATGGAAATGCATCTCATGGTAGGCAACACCCTTGTTGCCCTTTGATGAGCCCCCCTTGGATGGCTGCTGCAAAAGTGCAACAGCCCCTTTGGTTGACACTGGAATAGGCTTAGACAAGCCTATCTGTACAACTGGGACTGGATTTGCAGACCCAGTTATGGTCACTTTGGGGAGAGGCAGCTGTGCACCTTTCCCCTTTTTGTCTGCAGGGGTACTATTATTCCCCATCTCCATGTCTTTCCCCTGCAGAACAAGGTCCTCATAGGGCAATGTTGGTGGCCTTTCCCCAGGAGTAGACTGAAGATCCTGTTGACAGGCCTTCCAGGGTGAATTTCTGACTGGAGAAGCAACTCTCTTCCCCAGTCCCAATGCAGAATGATAGACATCTGATTGGGCCTCATCTCACTGCCTCCTTGCAATATCAAGTTCATCTAGAACTTGTTTAAGTGCAATTTGCACTACCAGATTCTCAAGGACATCTATTCCAACGTCCTCTGGTACTCCAGCATTGTGGAGGCGCTGCAAGAGATGAGCAAGTTGTTCATCTGTCTCCATATTAGGTGAAGGCTCACAAGCCTTTGCTTTCCCCTTCTCTTTCTTCTTCTTGGACCCAGCAGTGTCACTTTTATGCTCTGGATACTCAGACCCACATGAGGGCCTGGACAATTTACTGACCATTGGATACACCAACACATCATTATCCATGTCCATTGCATGGAGGGACACAGGTGTCATGACCCTCCCCCTGTCACCCCCAAAACCCCCAAAGCCCCAAAGCTCCCAGAGCACCCACTATACGTGGCCATTACACATTACCCTGGGCCATCACGCATCTTCCTGAGCCATCACACATCATCCTGGACCATCACACACTCCCCCAAGCCATCATGCATCACCTCAGGGCATCACAAGAACCCCCTGGCCCATCAGTGGATCACTCAACCCCCACACAGGCTATTTAGCCATCATGCATAATGCCACTCGCCAAACATTTGTACCACCACTGATTGCGCAGTCCCCCCATGCGATCTCCCCAATACAGCTGCCCTCCATTTCACCACTGCCCATAGAATCCTAGAACCTGCCCTGGAACTCTTCTGAGACCACACTCCTTCTACCCATAGTATATAAGGACCATAGGTAGCTTCTATGTACCTTAGTCTTGATATCCCAATAACTATCTGTGTTGCTTAACTTCTGTTTGAAATCTCTCCGTGCTTGCCTTGGTTACTATTCTGGCATGCACTTCATTGACTGGAATGCACTTCGTTTATTTACAATCGCTCCTATCTCATTTCTGGGGTTCCCCCATTAATTCAACCACTCACCCAACCCCGGAGTAAGCCCACCACCCCTGGGACTCACTCCATGCCCATCTCAAGCCCCAGAACCCGGCCCAGAGCTCTCCACCCCACATTTACATAGTTCGGCACTTGCTTGCGCCTCGTAAAGTTGTTGCTTACTAGGAAAGGCCCCTGGGTTGGTGGAGCCTGACAACAGGTGTGAATCAATTCTGGCTCATCCTTGGGTTTGCCAAAGTGGCAGGTACTTGATGACTTGCTGATAACATCTGAGTTACCACAGGAACTTGTGGTAACACATACTGACTAAACTTCTGCAACCATACAGGCTGTATGGGCACTGGTTGAGGTTCACCAGCAAATGCACCTGGGTACAACAGTGGTCATCCCTGCCATGAAGAGCCTTCCACAAATTGTGGGGGGGGTGCTGCACATCCCCTACATGAGCTCTGGCAGCCCACAGCCCCTCCTCAGGCTGCTCCTTGTCCTTGTTGAGCCAGAGGGCAGCTCAACACTCCATATGCTAGCAGGGCCACATCAAGGCCCTGCCACCTCTTCTTCTCCTTCTCCTTCTCCTTTCCCCCTTTTGAGCTACTTGTGTGACTTGAAATAGAGTTGGAAGGTGGGCCTGGACCCCCTCCCTATTCTAAGTTCCATGTATTATTGCTGCAGCCTGACAAGGCTACAGATGATGTATGCATATGCTCATCAACCAATTTTCAAGTTCACCAAACTTGGGCAATCCAGTATAGGGAGTCATGACCTTTAAAGATTCTGGTCACTTGGGTTTCACCCCCTCTGGCATTACAACTCAACCAGCTAACAACTATTTGATAGTTGAGTGCAAACAATCATGCATTGTTGAAAGGCTGCGGGAATTACAGCCTCACTATGATCCCAACAGACAGGGTAAAATCAACTTTGTTTGCGGTAGTTAGGATCAGTAAGTAATCTAATTGTAATTGTGAGGCTCACCTTCATTTGCAGTAGTTAGGATAAGGCAAACGAAGGTGAGAATCAAAAACTATATGTGGCGGTGGTCACATGTGTCGCCACAGTGGTAAATGTGTGACGCAGCTGTGAGGTCAGAGTGTCATAAGTTGTTCCAGCAAGCTTACACCCCTCCCCCCTCTGAGATCTTGTCCTCATGTCAAATATTCCCCCTACTTTTGGCCTCCCATTTGTCCAAAGCTTTGCACTGGTCCAATTCGGAACGAGGCAGCCACTCGTTGTGCTCTGGAGGGAACCCGACCCAGCGTACCAGGTACTGTCGTCCTCAGCCCCTCCTGTGCTCGTCAATTATTTTGTCGATGACATGGTAATCAGTCGCCCCATCCTCCGTGACAACCGGTCCGGGACAGGCATATTTGTGGTCGGGAAACAGGGAGGGGTCATTCGGGATGTGGCGTTTCAAGAGGCTGGCGTGGAAACCCGGGAAGGTACGTCTTTTGTCGTTGGGGAGGCGCAATGTGTACTCAGAGCATTCTGGGAAGGTGGCAATAACCTCATATGGTCCATTGCTGCATGGCATGAATTTTGCAGCGCGCCTCTTGCCCTTCCGCTTATACTCTCGGTGTCGATACTTGGTCACGAGCATCACGAAGTCCCCGACCTCATAAATCTCCTCATCCGCCCGCCTTTGGTTTGCGTGGTACGCTTGCCGGACCTTGGCAGCCAGGAGGCTGTCTTGTGCTTCTTGTACATCTTTCTGTAGTTGCATAATGATATTGTGTGTGGTCTTCTTGTCCTTTGAGACCTTGGTTGGTAGGGGCGCCAGTAGGGGGATGACCCTCGGTGAGCATCCTGTCTTGAGCTGAAACGGGGAGAAACCTGTTGAAGAGTTGATCGTGTTCATGATGGCGAATCATATGCGAGGTAGGGTGGCGAGCCACCCTTTTTGATCCCGGTCCATGAGGTAGTGTACTGCTTGTACTACCATCTTGTTGGTGCACTTGCTGCCCCCGTCTGTCTCCGGGTGGTATGAGGTGGACATTTTTAGCTTCACTCCCATCAGTGTGTGGAGTTCCTGCCACACCTTGGCAACAAAAAGCTTGTTGCGGTCAGAAACTATTTGTGTCATAAGGCCATTTTCACAGTACCACTTGTTAAAGAGCACCAGCGCAATCTGGGCCGCCGAGTCCTTCGAATGCGTGCCGGCTAATCATACCTCCGTGCCCAGTAAGTCTGTCATTGTCATGATCATGTCCTTGCCTTCTTCCTCTGGCAGTGGGCCAATAAAGTCGATCCCTATGACTGAGAATCAATCGTCCGGGACTGGCAGTGGGTGTAATGGTCTGGTTGGTTTGGTCATTCAATCTTTGTTCCTCTGGCATGGGATGCACGAGGGGATGTACACTTTCTCCAGATCGCGTCTCATGTGTGGCCAGTAGTATGAGTCCCGCAAGGCAGCGTAACTCTTCTTGAAACCGTAATGTCCGAGTGTGTCGTGTGCCAGGTGATAAAGCAGTTTGCGTATGCAAGTGCTGCCAGGAATGAGTAACCATTTCCCGAGGTACAACAAGCCATTGTCGAGCTTGGCGCCTGCAATGCTACCCTTGTCAATGCCGTCTTGGACCTGTTGTGCAAAGGGGTTGTCCTTATACCCGACAACAATTTCCCTGAGGAACTCCTTGTCTGCCTCAATCTGTAGCGCTCCCGCCGCCAGGATCCTTGATTTCAGGGGCGACCTGGTGTAGGCTAATGCGCACGCTGCTAGACCCGCGTCGGGCATTGCCTCCGGCATTCTAGATAGTGCGTCCGCCACGGAGTTGTGCTCCCCCTGGATGTATATGATGTCAAAGTCAAAATTGGCCAGGAAGATTGCCCATCGGGACTGGTGCTGCGACATCTGTTTCTGTGACTGGAAGTATTCGAGCGTGCGGTAATCCATGTATACTTCAAACTTGACTCCGAGCAGGCTCGTATGCCACTTCTTCAGGGCTTTTACAATTGCTAAAAGTTCCTTCTCGTGGGTTGGGTAGTTTTGTTGTGCCATGTTCAGTTGGTAAGAATTGTACGCCACCGGCCGTGCAGACTCCCAAGTCTCGCCAAAACTCAGGATAGCGCCTGTTCTGCGATCGTTGGCGTCGGTGGTTATGAATATCTTCTTTGAAGGGTCTTCATAGTCAATCACTGTCAGCGTCTCGAGGTCCGATACCAGGTGTCGTATCACGTCAAAGGCTTCCTGGTGTTTCCGCATCCAGGTAGGGAATTTCTTATCGCACTCCTTGTTTGTTAGCAGCGTGAGCATGCTCGTGTGCTCTGCTAGTGCTGGGATGAAGAGAGAGAGATAGTGTGAGAGGCCGGGGAAACCCCGGACGTTTGTGGCAGTAGTGGGTACGGGCCAATCGGCGATCTTGTCGACCTTCCAAGGATCGGGTCGAATGCCATCTTGTGAGACTATGTGTCCCAAGAAGTGTAGTTCAGCAGTGAATAAAACGGACTTTTTGGGGTTGCAGAAGAGGTTCGCTCCCTGGAGTGCCTCCATGACCTTTTGGAGGTTCTCTTGGTGCTCCTCCACCGTGTTGGACCAAATGATTATATTGTCAAGATAAACATGGCACACTGTTCCGAGGAGGTTGCACAGGGCGTCTGTCATTCACCATTGGTGGGTGGATGGGGCATTGCACCCACCCATGGGCATTACGACCCATTTGTATAGACCCCAAGGGGTTCGGATGGCGGTGAGGTGGAGGTCGTCTGGATGTACTCGCGTCTGGAAAAATGCATTTGTCATGTCAATCTTTCCAAAGATCTTTCCCTTCCCGCAATCTGCGAGGATGTCGTCGACTCTGGGGAGCGGGAAATTGTTGCGAACCGTGTTCTGGTTGAGTAGTCAATAGTTGTTCACCCATCGTGGCGGAACAGTAAGGTCGGGGACCCCGTTGCAATGCTTGGGGATACAGAATGAGGGAGAGGCAAATTCTGATGCGGAGGGACGTAGGCGCCCCGCCGCCAAGTGTTCCTCTAACAGCTTTTTCCATGGCACGTGAAACCTCTTGGGAGCTGAGTATCCCCGTGCATTCACTACCTTGGTCGCGTCTTTCAATCGGATGCGGTGGTATATGTGATTCGGAATGTCATTCGTGGTCTTAGGGAGTTCTGTGGGGAAACAGTCTGCATATTTCTGCTTTGCCTCGGTGTCCTTCTTGGCTAACAGCTCTTCCAGTGAGAGGCACTCTACCCGTTCTCTAATCAACGCCATAATTTGGCTCGGCAAGGCATGATCTTCGCGGTGGGGGTGTGTGGCGCACTTGCTGGTATTCCTGCTGCATGGTGGCTGTGTGTTCGTGCGCTTGCGCAGTGGGGCTGGAGGAACTGGGATTGAAACTGTGGGTGTGGGAGGGTTCATGATGTCATATCCTGTACGTTTATTGATTGCAGTATGGGCCTCCATGTCTAAAACCAAATTCTTGGTGGACAAGAATGGCATTCCTAAGATTAAGGGTACAGGGAGACCGATGTTTACTTTTGCTTTAAAAACCTTTGATTTCCATGCTCCTTTCCCTACTGTCACCTCCAGTCGAACATATTTGGTACACGTTAGTGGTGACTGTGTTAAAGATGTTAAGTTGTCTTCATGTTTTGCCAGTTGGGAAACAAGGTTCGCGTCAATCACTGTGGAGGGGCATCCGTTATCTAGGATTGCACACACAGATAAGGGGAAGGAAGTGATGGAGGGTCCCATCATCTCCAGCATCACCATCATGTGTGGAGCAGACAGGGGGGGGTCTGGAGAAAGAGATTCAACTGTGTATGTATAAGATTCGTCAGTGTCCTCACTTGTGGGTTCCATGTATGCGAGTCCGGTGACGGTTTTTGGCTTGGCAGCGAGGGCTGTGGCCAACGTTAGTGGTTTTGTGGTCTTGGGATCGGGCCACGAATTCGCGATCTTCATGGGACACGCATCTTGATTTCCTGGGTGACCGCAATAGAATATGCGGCAGCGCGTGCACCCTTGATGTTCCGTGAGCAGCTTCTTTTCTTCATCGGTAAGTTTGGCTAATTTAACTCGCGGAGTCGCGGTCCCTGAGGGTGTCGATGAGGTGCTCGCGGTGCGAGACGGAGGTTCAGAAAGCCTTTCTGCAAGTGGCTTTTGCTTGCCAACTCGTTCGTTGCTTGCATCAATCATGGCTTGTGTCCGGGCTCATTCCTCGGCCAACTCTTCATCCAATTCGGTAACCTCTGTGATCCAATCTGCCAGTTCTCCCACTAAAATCCTCTTATAGTCCACCTTCCTCCTGAGGTCCGGGTGCATGTGTGATTCGAGGTGCACCTTGAAGGAGGTTTCGCTCAAGGTGTGTTCTGAACCCATATTTTTGAGGCGAGCGTTTAAATTTTGTAGCACTACTACCCAGTTGGCGAAGGATACATTTCCCTGATATGATTCTAAGATGGTGTTGCGGACTTTGCTCTGCCAGCAGCGGGGCAATGCGAAATGCTGAAGTTTGCCAAGATACTGGTCTAGGGTCATGCAGTCGATTATCGACTGGTTTGCGTGGTACCATGCGACAAAGCGGGGCTCGAGCATACCGTCGGCTATGAAGGATACTATTTCCAAGTCCTTCTTTCCTGAGTGTTTCTGGAATCGACGGCAGGTGATCGCCCATTGTTGGAAGACATGATTGTCCATGCGGCTCTCAGTGAGCATCGGGCATTCTCTCAGCTTGGTGATCCTGACTTCAGCCAAGGGTCTCTGGTTGTCTATGTCTGGGTTGAATGCAAGTGTGGCGGACATGGGTTTTTGATTGGCGGTGTGATAAGCGCCGAGGGGTTTGGTTGCAGGGTTGTTTTGATGGGAAGGGGTAAAATCGTCCTTGGATGACAATGACCCTGAGGAGTGGAAAGACTCAGTCGAGCTGGACAAGGGTGGGGGCACGAGGTCTGCTGATGTCTCAGCCTCACTGGACGTGAGTGATGGTTCTTCCTTGGGTGTCCTGAAGTCGGTTCAGGGGATACCTGAGGGTAGAGGGGTGGTTGGTAAGGCTCCCGGTAGTAGTTCCAGGTGTTTTTGTTTGCATGCCGCCCGTCTAGTTAACAGAGGCATGGGTGTTGATGGTAGTCTGCGGCTCGACGACAGGTTGAGAAAATTTCACCGGTGTCAAAAAAAAAGTGAAAGGCTGTGGGAATTACAGCCTCACTATGATCCCAACGGACAGGGTAAAATCAACTTCGTTTGCGGTAGTTAGGATCAGTAAGTAATCTAATTGTAATTGTGAGGCTCACCTTCGTTTGCGCTAGTTAGGATAAGGCAAACAAAGGTGAGAATTGAAAACTATATGCGGCGGCGGTCACATGTGTCGCCACAGCAGTAAATGTGTGATGCAGCTGTGAGGTCAGAGTGTCATAAGTTGTTCCAGCAAGCTTACAATTGTCTGCCAATGAAACTTGTGAGCTTTCTCCACTCCTAGAGTAGCAAAGCACCCACAATGTTGAGGAGGCATTTTGAACCTCCTCAGCTGCCATGTGTCCATACCCAGTCAAGGAGGACCATTACTGGTCATCCTCAGACCCACTACTGCACTTTCTTTATGCATGGATGGTTCAAACACAGCTAGTGCAGATGGGGGAGATTCCCTCCAAGCATCAGCTGCTCTGAGGTGGGCCTCACCCTCCTCCTGCTTTACCATTGTAGGAGGATCTCTCTGATCCCAACTCACTGCATGGGTGTTGAGGGTGTCAATGGCAGTGTTTCCTTGGAATCTTACACCCTGATCTTCAATGAAAGATTGCCCATAATCTTTCATACCACCCTGACAAAATTGTTGTAGAATGGCATGGTCATTCCATGTTAGACCTTGCTGTTGTGGTATTTTGCACTGTACTGAGGTGCAATTAGGGTCTGCTGTAAACGCAGATCCTCCCTCAGTCAATGCAGCTTTGTTAGGACCAATTGTTCCCAGAGCTGCTCCCCTCTGGCGCTCCATTGCAGCCTGTCTGACTGCATAGTTCTGGGGTGTTTCCCCAGGCTGCTGAGGTGCTTGAAGCATTGAAAATGCTTCATCAACTGGTGACAATAACAATGGTTTGTCACTTCTTGGAAGGGGAGATGGCCACTCAGAGGATACTTGTGATCCTTGCTGCTGCTTCCTCTGAAAGTATTCTTTAAGCTCCTATTCCAGGAAATTTATATAGAGTTCTATGAACTGTTCCAGGGCATTAAAAATAATGTTATCCCCTGAACCTTGCTGGATAGTAATATGTTTAGCCACTTGAGCAGCTAAATGTTGTCTTGTAGAGGCTTTTGGAACCTCTACATGGTCCCTTCAGGAGGCAAGGACTCTCTGGTTGAGAATCTCATCTGGACCCATCTCATAATCTGTGTCTGAGGTATCAGGGGCTTCCTCAGGAACTGTTTTGATATAGGCTGAGAACATTGTTCTCTGCTCTATGCCTGATGTTGAGCCAGCTTGCAATAAAACTGGCTCCTCTACATAGGGTTCCCTTTAAGTACCCTGCACACCTGTTGAGGTGCACTGAGGACATCCAGTTCTAACTACTGAGCTCTCACAGAGCTTGGTCTGGCTCACCCCTTGTTTCACACTAGGAGTGACTGCTCCAGTCTCTCCACTCTGTGTGGACAGTCGACCATCTTCTGATGGTTGAATAGGAGTGACAAAGGAAAGGCCTCCTGGCTTTCCTCCACCTCCAATACCCATGGCATGATGTGATGTGGCATCATTTCATACTCGCTCTGAAATGCTCCACTTGCCAAATTTCCAGGATCATGCCTAGAAACCCCTTGCTCCATGGACATTAGTATGCCCACTCAATTTTGTAAACATTCTACTCTGTGAATGTAACAGTACAATCACAGGTCAGTGTGTTTTGAACTTCTTTTGAGGAAGTTTGATGCTTGCCATAGCAAAGGTAGCCAATGTAGGTTGACTTAAAAAAATTTAATGTGGTTACTGAGCCTTTCACGCACTGCACTGTAAGTCAGAACCTATCAATTGATTCTGGCTACAGTTGTGTAAGATAACCTTAAACTAATAACAGAGAAAGAAGGATTATGTAATAACTACTTTATAATGATTATAGGGAATAGTCCATGCTGTAATGACATGGCCTGTTACAAATACTTCATGAATGACATCTTCCACAACATAAGTGATGTCTTTGTCATAGTCTACCTCAACAACATACTCATCTACTTGAACTCCATGAAAGAACACTGGAGCCATGTTAGGCACATCTTAGAACAACTCCAGGAACACAACCTCCATGCCAAGCCTGGAAAATGCTCCTTCCACATTACAGAAATCAAATACCTCAGCATCATTATATCCCCAGACAATGTACACATAGATCCCCTCAAGGTTGATGCCATTATCAACTGGCCCCAGCCCCAGAAAGTCAAGGAAGTACAGTCTTTCCTAGATTTTGCTAACTTCTGTTGGAGGTTCATAGACAACTACTCCAGCATTACAAAACCCCTCAACCAGCTCATGCACAAGGACACCACCTGAAATTGGGATAGTAAGTGCCAGAGCATCTTTGATCTGCTAAAGAAAACCTTCACCACTGCTCTGATCCTCCAGCACTACAACCCCACCCTCCCAATTACCTTCAAATGCAGTGCCTCTGACTACACTATTGCTGCAATTCTCTCACAACTAGAACCTGACAGCAAGGGACCCCAGTCTGTTGCCTTCTATATCTGGTCTATGATCAATGCAGAACTGAACTACAACATCTATGACAAGGAGCTCCTCACCATTGTCAAAGCCTTCAAACAGTGGCAAGCTTACCTCAAAGATGCCTGGCACTGCATCCAAGTCTACTTAGACCACAGCAACCTCCAGTACTTCACCACAACCAAGCAGCCCAGCTGCCAACAAGCCTGATGGTCCAAGGTCCTCTCCAAGTATGACTTCACAATCCAGTACCGCCCCAAAAGACTTGGCACCAAGCCAGATGCCCTCACCCAATGTCCTGATGTCTACTGGAAGAAGTCATTCAAAGCAGAATAGAATGTGTTCAATTACTGCATGGTAATCCTTCCAGGACATTTGAATGCCATACTGATCATGAATGAGGAAGAAATTTTGAACTAGATCTGTTGTGCTCCCCATGACCCATACTTCAATAACAATAACCCCAGCACTCCCCACCCCAGCTGGGACCCCAATGATGCACCCAAAATTTAGCTAAATGCTTTCCTAGTAAGCTGCACTTAGCCTTGTTTCACGTTGGGCTCGTGAAGTGCTGAGGAAGTCCCAGGCAGGTCCCAATTACTCGGTCCTAGAGTGTGATGTAAAGTGGAGAGGATGTTGCCGTTGATTGACGGCAGGCGGTAAGAGTTCAAGAAGGATGGTAGACAACACGTAATAAGCTTATGAAGCTTCTAATCTTTACTGTTGGTGCTAAGAGGTGGCAAGCATTGGCACCGGCAATGAAGGTGTACTTGTATAGTACCATTCAAGATGTGGAACAAAGGCCACACTGAGAACCTTTGTTGGAGATGGAGTAAGGCGGAGTTGCTAATTGCTTAGCACCTCGAGTGAGCTCTTAGAGATCTGGACTTGGGTGTAAAGGTGCTGGGTGCAATTTGATGATTCTCTACTGACAAATGGTAAGGTATTTATAGTAGGTGATGGTGGCGACTTAGTGAAGGGTCGGCAACAACTCTAATAGTTGCTGCTTAATGAAATGTAAGTGAAGGTCCGATAATAATACTATAAGGAAGGTAAATGATATTCAGGGAGTGTTATGTGGGTGGTTAGCTTGAGCGTGCTGCCACATAATGTGCAGGGCGTCAATCAAAGTCCTGACAAGGGTGGGTGCTAAATTGTAATGCGGCATGTGGTGGCAGTGCTTGAAAGTGCCAGCTGTTGATCAGCTGTCATCATGGAGTCAAATATGGACATATTCTGACTCAAAGAGGAAAGCCAAGCTGGCGGTGGTCCACTGATGGCAGCGGGAAGTGCCAGCAGAGTGTGGAAACTGTATGCAGGGGTGATGGCATGGTTTTTATTAATCATCCCAGTGGGAGCGGCATGTGCAGGTAGGGGGTGTGATGCGTCACATGACTGGGACATGTTGAGTTTGGAGGTAGTGGGATGCTCCTCATGAAGAGGAGAGCCTGTGAGCTGGTGATGTCCGCAACTTCCTGTGGAGCAGGTGGCAAGGATGATTGTCACATGAGTGGTTCTACCGTTGCCCATAGGTCTCATAGTTGGCTGCAAGGATGTGTCGATGCTGCATGGGGACTTGTTCGTAGGGGGCTGCTGGGGTCTTGCCGCCTTGGGTCAGTGCTGGTGTGTTAAAGGCTTAAAATGTGTTGGGCCAAACCAGGGGCTCATCACCAACCCCTCCTTTACCCTCTCCCCCAATGGCCAACTCCTCTTCTGCCATGGTCGCATCTACATCCCTGACCACACCCAGCTCTGGCTCAATGTCCTCCACCAGCACCACAATCACAAGCTCCAGGGATATCTGGAAATATGTAAGACCCTACAACTCATCTCCTGGACTTACTTTTGGCCAGGCCTCAAGAAGGACATGACCTGATATGTGCACACATGTGAGTCCTGCCTCCAGGCCAAGATCCCCCAGCACCAGCCTTACAGACTACTCTGACGTACCAAACTCTCACTGGCCAAATTCACTTACAACAATACCCTGCACTCCATCACTGGTGTCTCACCCTTCTTTGCCAACAAGGAATACCACTCCCAACTCACCATCTCACTCCGAGATATCCCTTTCCATGCCACTCACAAAGTCACCCAAGATCTCTAGTCCCTTCAGGAGTTCCTCCATGAAGAAATCAACATTGCCAACTGGAACTATGCCAAGCATGCTGATACCAAGTGAGAAGACACCCCCAACTGGGACCCTAGGACAAAGGTATGGTTAGATTGATGACACCTGCACACTTGCCAGCCCTCTCCAAAACTTGACCACAAGTGTTTTGGACCTTTTAAGATCCTCCAAAAGGTCTCATCCCATGCTTGCAAGCTTGAGCTCTCTCCAAGCCTCAAGGGACTCCATGCAGTTTTCCACATCTGACTTCTTGAACGACAAATCCTGGACTCCTTCCCTGGGCAACATCCCAACTCTCCCCCACCTATTGAGGTCAAAGACAAGTACCACTATGACATCAATGAGATCCTTAACTTCTGGGACATCTGAGGGTGCCTCCACTACCTAGTACAATGGAAAGGATACAGCCCCAAGGACAACACCTGGAAACCCCTCAAAAACCTCTCTGGAGCCCTGACAAGCTCTGAGACTTCCAACAGCAATGCCCCAAGCCCTACAATGACAGGCTCCAATCTCACAGATAGCAGTAGTGGGCATAACCCTGGTCTCACTAGGAATTCAACTCCCATGAGTAACTCCCAAAACCTTTTCTTATTCTAACCTTTGTTACATTTACTTACAGATTGGCCCTTACTCTTCATAGTTGCTATTAACTCTATAAACCCTGACTTGGGGAAAACCCTGAGGTTGCCTCAGCCCTGAATAAAATTGCCTTCATTTTGTAGCACCATTTACTCACCCATTCCAGGTCAAAAACAGAGAAAAAATCAAGTCCATTATTATTTACATCTACATGTACACAATACTACAGATAAAGTTCTTGATACAAAAAAAAGGTTCTGCAAGAAAATGGTCCCTGGAGCCTTCCTAAGGCCCTGACTTTCCTTCACCCTCCCAGATTCCTCAAGCCCCCCAGCTCCCCTTGCCTTGCCCAGTCCACCACCACCTCCTCAGGAATCTCTGGTGATACGATGTTGCCACATCATTTGGAGACATAATGAACACCAGAAGTCAAAATAAACATTTATTAGGGCTGAAAACTGTAAGCCTCCTGGTAAAATACAAGTCTCAGCAACATATCTCCTAAAA
>JAGGAT010000592.1:0-22795 GCA_017657195.1 Termitomyces sp. T70a | reverse complement strand
GTTAGGCTGTCTAATTTTTCCATCTGCTTCATGCGGAATGTAGGCGGAAAACAAGCATTGAACAATCCTTTGAAGAATTTGGGTACCGTCCATCGTTCCATCTCCATTGACACATTTGTCAAGAAGAACTTATAAGCCTTTCCCTTCAGGTAGTTTGCTATTTCTGCAATGTGATCCCATTGAGGTACTCTACCTCTTTCCAAATACCTCACACTCTGATTAACGAATTGATAGAACCTTACAGCGTCTGGAGTGCCATCATATTTCTCTGGTGCTGTGGGTTTTACTCGGGTTGCCCTCTCACTCTCATAACCGTCGTGAGTTTTCGTTTTCCTCATCTTCGTACCCTTTTTCTTACTCTCTGTTTTCTTCTTAGGCATGAGCTCCATGCCTGATTCCTCATCACTTGTGCCAGGGTCATCGTCAGTGCTGGACTCGTCATCGTCATCGCTACTCGATTCGGATCCGTCGTCATTGCTGTCATCAGGGTCAGGTTCCTCACTGATATCCCTGAAAGTTTTCCCGAGGTACATGTGTTCCTCGAACTGTTCACTAGTTCTCACTAACTTCTTCCCTGGCTTAGACCAACCCTCAGTAGATTTGGTGATCAGTTCTTTCATATCATTTGACATCGGGGTTGCCGATCGGCTCTCTCTCTTGACACGGTGAGTGTCATTTTTCATCTTTGCCAACTGTTTCAATGCTTTTATCTCTTTCTTCAGCTGACGTTTGCTCATCCCCTTTGTATCGGGGTCAGAATCACTCGCTCCTTCACTTTCCGAGCTGTTTGGGTTCATAGGTGCCTTGGCCTTTTTATTACGGTTTGGTTTGTGAACGTTTTCCTCTGCCTTAGCGAGTTCGAACCTGACTTGTTGTTCATCAGGGTCCATTTCCCCATCGGAGAGTTGGGTTGCTCCCCATTCTCTGGGATCGGGCCCTTTGCCCTTATCCCTCATTTCTTTCTGGCTGGGTATTAGCATGGGATACCTCAACTGCCCTCCTGGCCTCTGCAATCAGTTGTTCCCTGTCCTCATTGCCGGCTCCATATCGGGGTGAAGCCCCGAGGCTAGCAGATCTTGCCCTACCACCTCGGGTAGGAGTTTTGTACACGTTGTTCCACTTAGCTGGACTCAACCCATACTTAGTCACAGATGCGACATCGTTGGATTCGCTCGACGTTCCGTCAGCATCTCGATACGAGCCCACGTTGGGCAAATCATTTGTATTACGACCAGGGGGTGTACTATAACCCACATCGGTGCGTACTCTACGTTGTTCAGGGTCGTCGTTCTGATTGACAACCCCTCCCGATTCAGCTAGACCCTCTGGGCCATCGCGATCTCGACCCTCTGGGCCCCTGCTGCCACCCGGACCCTCTGGGCCTAGCGCTGCCTGTTGGGCATTGCTACGGGTGACTCTAGCAGTCTGAGTTTTGGTTCTAGTCGCCATTGCGCGCGCAACAAATAATGACGGGGGTTTTCAGGTTTTGGGTTTGATTGCCTTCGACGGTGAGGATGATCTCGGGTGCACTCCGAGATGGCCCTGGTGACAAAAGCGGTTTGGTGTGTTGTAGATAGAACTAGTCTTTGTTGTTAAAAATATGTAGTGCCAATGGATGTTATTCCAATGTCGTTACACTTTTCTTCTGAGGGGGACTCCGAAGTAACAATTTAAAACTTGTCAAATCTTCACTATCTACAGATCAAGTATTTATATACTAAGATAATCAAATTTAAATCTAAAGGAATAAGCAAATAGCTAGAGTAATTAGTAGTGAGTAATAAAGCACGCTCACGTTGGATCGACACAAGTGCCGAAATTCGCGCTACAGACGCCCGTCGAGTACAGAATGATGTTCTCAATTTGAAGTCTCAAATCGAGGTGAGTAAAGAGACATAGGTAGATTTCCATGACAGGTATGATAACTGACAATTTCGCGATAGCTTTCCTCTTCAAACGGAAGACTTCGGAAAGACGAGGATCCTAGAAATCTGGAGAGGAAGACAAAAGAAGTGAAAATCCAGGATATGGAGCTCAAGATCAGGCATAAAGAAGCAATGCAGAAACTTGAAAACCTGAATAGGGAGCCGGCTGAGACTTCTTGAATGGTGTTTCACTATGGTCGTTTTATCATGTTAGATACAATATTACTGTCTACTCGTTAGTCTCATTGTGGTGGTATGAGGATCCGAGACATACCTAATGCAGTAGGGAGTTGACCCGCATGGGCGTACAGTTGTACTACCGCCAAGTAACAGGAGGTGGCATGTAGGTACGAACGCTCAAACTAAAACACCACAAGCTTTGATGCACGTGCTGAAGAGAAAAGACAAATTGTCCAAGCAAGTGGACAAGTTCTTGCTGCAGACAGTAACATTTGCAGCAGATATACCACAAGGCACGAATGAGTCAACAATAAAGTTTGTACACCTGGTGGAATCCGAGCCACTGAATGATAGCTACCTGGAGATTTGGGTGGACTCAGTCCCCTGGCCAGAGGATGAGGCCAATGGGGTGCTACCCAAGGCAACCAAGGTAGTAATTGATGGGAAGACCATGACAACCTATCCCCAGGGGGATAGTGAGGACAAGGAAGCGAACGAGATAAGCTCTGACAAAGGCATGCCAGACAAGAAGGAGACTGCATGAGAAAGGAGTGCGGGTGTCCCACAACCTAAAATGACAAAAGAAGAGGAAATATACACTTGAGAGGAGCTTGAACATAACTTGAAGAAACAAAGTGAGGAAGCCACTGGACCAATACCACCAGGCATTGGTGAAGTTCCCCCTGGACACATCATGTGCACATGTGGGAAACTTGTTCGTGTTTTCAAACCCTCTCACGGAGGCTGTTCACAACATACTAAGCTTATATTTAATATTGTAGCGGCAACCAAGCGCCATCGCCGACTCTTATATGCATACCAAAAACAAGAATACAAGACACACTTTTTACATTTGCATTAATGAATAAAATTTTGTAGACTAGGAGCTATGCAATATGGGTAGATTAATTCTGAGTCTCATATAAGTTTGCCAATGTCATTACTTTCTTTACTGCTTTTAATGCTGCCAGGAGCAGAGCTGATACTGTAGGATTGCTGCTAAATGTCACCCAGAAACAATGTAAAAGGATCCTAGTCTAAGTCATAATAATGCACAGATATGTAGTGGTAATAAGATAGCCTAAAATTAGGCATATAATATTAAGTATTAACCTAGAAATGTAAAATGCGAGAATGTGTGACTAAAAGCATATCAAAAACTGGTGATATGCACTTATTTTAACAAAGCAGCTGATATTATACTCAATACCTGAAAATATATCAACAAGTAAATATGGATAAAAATCCACACAGTGCAAGTAGTGCTTTGAAGACATGAGCTATCAAGGAACAAGTGAAAGGCAGTACACCTACACTGAGAAAAGAGCCAAGGGAAATGATTCCAGAATGGATTGGTATGTTCTCATTTGACCTGGAGGAAAAATACTGCAGGTACTGGATAGACTCCTTGTACTAGATGCTTGCACAGTAGAAATTGGCTCTTGTAGAAGTATGGACATGTGCAAATCCATTAATCAGAATTTGGAGCATACTTAGAGTTCAAAGGGAGGGTAATTGGTGTGCTTTTACATTTCTTCCATTCATGCTTGAAGGACTTCCTCCATAATGGCAATTCTTGATATTGACCAACATTATTGAAGGTAAGATTAAGCTTTTAGTAATAGGTGATGATGATACCTAAAAGTTGGTCGGTCAGTATTATCATGATTACAGATACTAAACCTGAATATGCATTAGGCATGCTAAGCTATAAGGAGTCCAGGCAGGGTCCCAGAGAATACATCAAGAAGTGTTTTATAGTGCAGAAGAGGAGATGTTAGATTGGTCAGTGGAAACAAGCGCAGCAAGAGTGTGTGGCATGGAGAGGTGCACCAATATAGATAGTTGTTGTCAGAAAGGGGTGATTTGGTATTTTTGTAGTGACATTATAAAAAAGTTGCTTTGCAAATCCAAGTGCAAATGCCTTGCTATAGCTGCAAAGGTGCATAAAGTACTAAAAGTGCCAACAATGGTGGTGTAACACAGAAGTTGTAAGAGATGGTAAGAAAAGCAGCAAGAGGATGTGGTTATAACATAGCAGGATAAATGTTGGTGACTTAGTAACTTTTATTACTTTTACAGTTTGTATCTTAGATATTCTTGTGTAAATTGATTTTATCTAATTAGTTATTCAAAGATTATACAAATCTTTAAAGCTCATGAGGTGTCATAATAAAGAAGAGCAAGAAGACTTATTTTTTTATAATGTATGTGAAAGTGTAAGTACATAATGCTCAAATGTTTAAAGCTAGCTATATGAGTAGCTATTATAATATCAAGCATCTGCTACACAAAATTGTGCCTTGAAAGTTTCTGATGAACCTGCTGTAGCTCTGCAAACTAGTGAAGCTGATTTACAACAAATACACTCATTTCAACAATTATATTATTTGTACAAAGCCAGCACATCAGCATGGTTTGTAATATCCATATGCTAAACAGGACTATTGATATAGTCATGCATCATAAAGATTATAAAGTAGTGGAGGCCTTCTTTTATAATATATTAGAAGCATTAAAAATCTAAAAATATTTAATATTTTGAAAAAATTTATATAAATAGAAAATATTATATATTTTGTTTTGCTTAGTATAAAAATTTCTTACAATTTAATCATTAATATATTATACTTTCTAATATTTGAGCTGCTAATTTTTTAACTCTTTTTTTAAAATACTAGCTCTTAATTTTTTAACTCTCTTTTAAAATACTAGCTCCAATATATGCAAACCTTTAAAGATTTATATTACAAATTAATATATCATACTTCTTAATACTGTAAAGTTTTTGGGCTGTTAATTTTTTGACTCTTTTTTTAAAATATTAGCTCTAATATATGTGAATGTTTAAAAACTCATATTATTTTATTAGAAAATATTACAATAGAGCTTTGAACAAATTTAAGTTTTATCAAAATTTTACTGAGCAAAAATTCTTGATATGATTGCAATATTATTTCTTACATCTATTAAATTTCTTATATTATACAGCTGCTATTCATAATTGTGATTACTTTTTTTATTAATTTTTAGCTACCTTCATTGCACAATTTGCTGCATTTATCATTCTATTTAATATCAATAACAGACTACTAATCCCACTTTCTTTCATTTTAGCAGCAAAATCTTTTCAAACTGTATCTACAAATAGTAGTATTTTTCAAAATAAATTAACATAGAATATTATAGCAATAACAAATAATAATCAAGTGTATATTTATATACTTTTTAATTACAATCATCAATTTGCAATTTTAAATAGGCTTTGCTAATTTTTTTTAAAAAAATAAATATAAACAGACTTAAATACTTCCAATCTTTTTCCTTAGAAGTTCTTATCTGTAAAGCACTTTTATTATAGCCACCATCACCAATATCAAAATGGAAATCAAGTATAAGTTCATGTAGATACTTTATTGAAACTATTTTTGTAATATCCAAAAATTGGTATTGGTTTAAGCCAAGTAAAGAAAAATAGCAAGCTATTCATTTGCACAAACATGCTGGTTATTTTTCAATCAATATTTCATTTGAAACTTATAAAAAAAGCAACAGAAAACATGTTATTACTATTAGATACTGCTAATTTGAGAGCTCAACTTGGAGCAAAAACTACTAGCTAAATAGCAAAAAAGCAAAAAAATTAAGTGCAAAGTAGCAATGAAAGGATTTAAAAGATTTTAGAAATTCAGATTAACTGTGAATTGAGCAGAAAAAAATTTGCATGAGACCAGAATAAATAGAATAGATTCAGCTCAAAAAGTGAAAAAAATATATTGAAAAAGAAAGAAATAAAAAATAAAAAAACTAAATATGAAAAATTTTTAATAATATTAAAACTAAAATACTGACTACTTGAAGTGGCCTTTTATTTTGCCAAAAAGGTCTGAGAACTTACAATTAAGAAAATGTCCAATAAAAAAGAAACTTGATGTACCCAGTAATTAGATGTTTTGAGATGTAATTCATTGATAGGCCTCCTCCTATACTAGTAGTCTTAAAAAAGAAGAGGAGAAAATTCATGAGATAAAGAATTATGTTGGAGAGAATAAATAGAGGATGAGTTGTGACAATTACATAGAAAATATGAGTGATAATAATAGCAGGAGCCATCATAGCTCTGGAAACTGCAGCTCTCCTCTTCAGTATAAAGTGTTGCTTTTTTCTTTGCATAGTAAGGAGCTATCCAAATTTATAACAAATAAATGATCAATATCTATTTGCAACCTAATTAATGTAATTATATGTAACAAGATAAGCAAAGCCATAGGATTCAGCTTCTGTAATATTTGTTAAGACTAAGGCTGGTAACCTAAATTCAGAGTTCTATTGGACCTGTATTACTGAATGGGCCCTTAGCAACAGAATTTTTTCAATGGCTCATCAACTCTAAAGAGCTATTTTTCATGTTACAGCTCTTTTTATAACTTAAAATTATTGTCAAAATAAAGCTAAATTGCTATAGTATATTATATATTTTAAAGAACTTAGCTGTTTGATTTGATATTATATGATCTTTTCAAAAGTACCAAACCTTGAAAAAGTTTTGGCTGCTACTATAATACTCTTTGGAATAGCTAATTCTCTAGTAACTACAACTTACAAGTTTTCACATACAAATTATTTAGTTTAAAAAAAAACAAAGATCAATTTGAGTGCATTGAAAAAATATTTGTAAGTAGACCTAATAAACAGATGTCTCAGATGTGTGTAAATAAGATTGCATTCAGCGTGAGGAGGAAATAATAAAATCTTGACTTAGTTCATACAAGAAACTGGAGTTCAATGAGAATGGTTTAATTAGATACATAAAAACAGAATATTTTACTATACTTACCTAGAGTTCAACAAAAATAGTTGTACACCATGTAGGTGATTGCAATATAAAGAATTATAAAAATTTGTAACTGTTAGTATTTATAGGTCTAATGTACAAATAAGGATTAGTAGAACAGTAATAAAGGTCGATTTCTCTTGTTTTGACATGTTTATGCAAGAAGTGATGTTGAATATTGATATGCTTTGCTCTTGAGTGTGCAACTAAGTTTCACACTAATACTATGTGTAGAGCAAAATGAGTCATAAGACCTCAGTATCGCAACGTTAAGTTAGACAGCTATATTAATGTACCTGTAGAGCAAAATGAGTCATAAGACTATAGAGGTTTGTAAGTATTGAATAAGTGAGCTATAAATATGTGTTACGTACCCTCAGTATCACAACATTAAGTTAGACAGCTGAGAGAAAAACTTTTGTGTATCTAAGTATTTGTATCCGCAAAATTAAGGTTTTTGAACAAAGTCAGATAAATATAAGAAAGGAAAAATAGTGGCATAACATATGCTAAGTACGTAAAAGGAAAGTGATAATAAAGAAAGATAAAAAAAATAAAATGTTAACAAATAACAGGCAGAGCAGAGTCATACCTCAACACTATGCAATCTTGATTGTCTGCATAAATAATAATTGCATGCAGTTGAAAGTATCCAAGGTACTAAAGAAGTACATGAAGCCAGCTTGCTTCTTTGGTGGCATTTGACACTGCCATATACTCAGCTTTGACTATTGACAATGCAATGGTGGGTTGCTTCTTTGCCAACCAGAATACTGATTGTCCTACCACATTAAATATGAAGCTGCCGATCAAGCAACCCAAGTTGACATCTGCAATTGGTCCAGCCAACAAGGTAAATTTTCTTGCTCCTATTTCTTACAAACATTAATGTCATATCTACAGTGTCTTTCAAGTAGCATAGAATGCATTTTGCAGCTTCCAAGTAAGTCTTTCTAGAATTGCTACTATACTGTGAAATAATTCCAACAGCATATTGGATGTTAGGCTGTATTTGAGTAGCATACAATAGTGTGCCAATAATTTCTAGGTATCTGAGTCTATTTATAAATTTTAAATATTCCAAACATTCTTTTTTGTCCTTGAATTACTGAGATGTGGACAAGATTTGCTTTGTGGCAGAGGGTGTAGATATGAGCATGCACTCAGACATGCCAAAGCATGCAAGGATTTGGAGGATATATGCTGTTTGGTCTAGGAAAATAATGCACAATTATTTGTCTCACTTGACTTAAATGCCTAGGATGTATTTCAGCTTTTCTAAATTAGAGATCTCAAATTCAGCAAACAGTTTGGCTTTGAACTTCTGCAGAGTTGTGAGATTCTTTGCAGTGAGAGCCATATCATCAACATACACTAAAACTAACATCATAATCTCACTATCTTTCCTAAGGAAGTCATCTGCCTGGCTCTTTTCAAAACCAGCTTTTAACATAACTTCATCAAGCTTGGTTTTTCATTGTTGTCTTATTTATTTGAGCCCATAGAATAGCTTCTTTAGTTTTTAGTAGCTACTAATTCTTCCTTCAATAGTTACTTTCTCAGATATTATCATGTATAATTCTTTCTGAAGGTCTCTATCAAGATAAGCTGCAACAACATTGACTTGATGTAGCTCCCAGTCCTTGCAAGCAATAATAGATAACAGTATTTGCAGGATATTGAATTTTGCAACAAAGAAGAATGTCTTAGTAAAGTCTTGATTATAGACTTGTGAGAAGCCCTTTGCAATAATTTGCGCCTTGTACTTGGTGATGTTTCTATTGCTATCATGCTTTATACAGAACATGATGTGACTTCTAATAGCTTTGTAACCCTCAGGCAGTGCTGAGACTCACTCAAAAGTGCTAGTCTGCTGCAAAGTCTTGTATTCGGTTACAATCACCTTCTCCTGCTGCTTTGAGCAAGTGAAGAACATGGCTTCACAGTAGGTTTTTGGCTCATTTTTTTCAAGAGCAATGTGGACCCTATGTTGGCCATCATGTTCTTTTTTGGATATCTCATTACTTACAGCCACAATACTATAGCTGTTAGGGGACTTTCTTTTTCAGATGTTCAGGACCATTCTGCAGTAGTCCAGACGTCTCCGGACATAACATGGGACACAGCCATATTTATAGTCAGGTGACATATTGCAGTATTTTTGGACTCCTAGCACAGAGAAATCCTTAGACTTGTTCTCTTTGGATTTCTCTCTGCTAGGTAAATAGCTACATTTTCTGTTGAATGTAAAGAGTTTTAATACACTTTGGATTTTCCTCTGCCAGTTATGTGATTAGCTGCAACTCTTGGAGATTGCCCATACAGCAGAACAAGTCTCCAAACTCTGGTTTAAAGGCCTCCTACAGCATGCCTGAATACTCCATGCCCCTATTTACTGCCTCCTCACCAGACTTTAGCCCTAGTGCTCCTATATCTGAGCTTGCCCCTTCAAACCCCTCTACAGAGGCCCCGGCCCTGCAGGACAATACCTGGAGCTGCTTGTTTCAACTAGAAGCACAGGTGCAAATTACCCAGACTCCCTAACCCTCCACACTTCCAAACTTGCCACCCTCCATCAAACTACTGAAGCTATCTCTGACTCCCTCCAAATGCTCCTGAAGCATCTTCGTGCAGCTGCCACTGCATCCCCATCCCCTTTAACACTGATTTCTAGGTTGCATACCCTGGAATTGGTCTTTCTGAGGCAGAAATATGCCAACATTCCCCACTCTATGCTACTCAATGCTTATAATGGTGATCATGCATCTGGAAAGCATTTCCTCCAATTCTGTGTTACCTATATCCAGCTTTGCAAGGACAACTTCCTCTCCAATGAGCTGAAAATAGTATGGGTCCTATTCTACATGAAGTCTGAACATGCAGCCACTTATGCAATGAGGGTTTTCTGGCACTTCCAAGGCATTAGGGAGTTTATGGGCTAGCTTGAGTTTGAGCAGGAGTTCTGTGACAAGTTCTTTCCCTAGAACCCTGCCAAAACCACTACTCTGGTCCTCCAGAATAAAAACCAGTACAAATAGGACAAGCAATTCCTGAACAAGTACATCAACTTGTTCTGTGCCCTTGTGAAGCAGGCTAAATACCCTGATAGCCTTCAGCTCTGCCTGACGTTCCAAGAAAAACTGCACCTGACCCTTATAGAGCACATGAACAACCTTGCTGAGGGACACTCTGCTGATGACCAGATCACCTCGTGGTACTGGGTGGCCTGGAACCAATAGCAGCTCATGGAGCTCAAGCAGGACCTCTGTCAACCAGCTACCCCCACCACACATGCGTGCCTCCCAATCTTACTCCCAAGAGTCTGAGTGCTACTAGTGCTAGTGCCAATTGTCACAATGCAGCAGGTGCACCTCACATTTCCCCCTGATGCTCCAATAGACATAAATGGATTGCACCAACAGTTGGCCCCCCCACTTCTATGTCAATGTTGCAGCGTGCCAGGACACTTTGCATGGAGGGCCCTCCTAGGCCTAGAAGTATGCTACCTCACCCCAGAAGAGCAGGAGGAGTTGCTCCTGCAGCTTCTGGCCACCTGCAACAAGGCAGGAGTTCTGTTGCCTAACATGGATGCCCTGGAGCAGGGTGTAGGGAAGGCACTGGAGGAAGATGGGAAAAATGAGACAATAAAGGGGAATTTTTAGAGAGACTACAAGTGAACAGTATGCCTCCATTATCTAGAGCAAATTAAATGCCTCTTTAGACATACCCCCTCCTTTCAAAATGACACACAAAACAGAAATGTGCCGCCATCTGGGCTTGTCGACTAGACTATCTACCTTTTATGGACTTGGACCTTCTGAGCCCCCTGCTGCTGGCATACCCGCATAAAAAGGCCCTCTATGGGAATGACCAGCACTGTGGAGAGTACTCCAGGCAGGAAGAAGCCCCCAAGAGAGAGTTCCAACTTGTCCAGAACGTAGATCAACCAAACAATGCCATTGAGGTCAGAGACCATATCTATGCCACTGCCCTACAGGCATCACCATCCCCAAGAGAAATCCAGGCTAGCCAGACCACTTCCCAATGGCTAGCACAGGCATTTGCTGCCAATGCTCCTGCACAGGTCTTCTGAGATGCCATTCCAGATCACCTGCATGACTTTGAGAACATCTTCTCCAAGGCCTCATTTGACTTGCTTTTGGAGCGCAAACAATGAGACCATGCAATCAAGCTAGTGCCTGACACCATTTCTCCTGGTTGCAAGGTCTACCTACTTGCTCCGAGATAGCAGGATGAGCTGGACATGTTCCTCCAGAAGAACCTCAAGTTTAGTTGTATATGCTCTTCCAAGTTTCCAATAGCTTCACTAGTATTCTTTATCAAGAAGAAAGATAGCTCCTTGCAGCTGGTTCAGGACAATTGCATGCTCAATGCAATAACCATTAAGAACTATTATCCCCTCCCCTTCATCTCTGAACCTGTCAACAATCTCTGGGATGCACACTATTTCACAAAGTTGGACATCCAATGGAGCTACAACAACATGCACATCCAAGAAGGAGATGAGTGGAAGAGAGTGTTCCAGACCAAACATGGGCTGTTCAAGCCTCTCGTCATGTTCTTCAGACTCACAAACAGCTCTGCCACCTTCCAAACTATGATGAACAACATCTTCCAGGATTTGATTGTGGAGGGTGTAGTGTGTGTATACCTCACCTTGAAGCTGACAGTCCTGACTTCACAATAGGTGCAGTCCTGTCTCAAAAGTCCCTGGAAGATGGTAAGTAGCACCTGGTTACTTACTACTCCAAGAGCCTCAATGCCGTGAAGCACAACTACAAGGTTCACAACATGGGGATGCTGGCAATCATCCAGTCCTTGGAGGAGTAGTGCTATTTCCTAGAAGGGGCCCAGCACAAGTTCAAAGTTTGGATGGACCACAAAAACCTAGAGTAGTTCTGGACAACCAAGAAGCTCAACCACTGGCAGGCATGCTGGTCCCTGTACCTCGCCAACTTCAACTTCTTCCTTTACCACAAATCCAGACAGGCTATGGGAAAGTCCAATGTGCTGTCATGACAAGCCAACTATGGCTCCAGATTCCAGGACAATGACAACCTAGTGCTTCTCTGCTCAAAGCTGTTTGCTATCCAGGCCATAGAAGGCATGTCCATACAGAGAGACAAGGTTCACATACTTTGAGACATCTGGTGAGGCAACCAGGAAGGGATCTACAAGGACTCCATAGCTAAGGCCACACTGATCCTCCACTCTAGACAAGCTACTAAGGCCAAATTGGTGCACATAGAAAAATGGGGCCTGCAAAACAGCCTCCTCACCTTCCAAGAACACATCTATGTACCCAGTGATCCAGAGCTTTGGAGGTGCATTGTCAAGCAGCATCATGGCTCTTGTCTTGTGGGGTATCCTGGCCACTGGAAGATGCTGGAGCTGGTCTCTCGGAATTACTGGTGGCCCCAGATGTCCTGGTACATTGGCTCCTACACCAGCACCTGCAACCTATGCCTAGATAGTGAGTCTCCACATGTTTCAAGCTCTACTAGATCTTCCAAGCTATTATCTTCTACAAAGTGTATATCCTTTGCTGTGATTAGCTTCCCAGTTTCAACATTTTCTAGCCTGTAGCCCTTTGTTTTCTTAGTTTACTAGCCAATTATGTGGTACTTGACTGATGTAACTTCTAGCTTCCCTCTACAAAGCTTTTTGGAAATATTGCTGTACACAATTGACCCAAATATTTATAAGTGAGAGATGTTAGGTTTTTGACCTGTCCAGGCTTCCTGAGATACGATACTATGCAGAGCAAGCATTGGTGAGCAGCTTCAAATATGAATTGCATATATAGATGCTTCACTTCAATAGTGCAGATCTATTTCAGCAGAATATAGCATGCAACACACCATTTCAAAGAGTATGGCAATAACTCTTTCAGCTATCCCATTCTGCTTTGGCATGTAGGGTATGGTTGTTTCATAAAGAATTCCATTGTGCTGGCAAAAGTTAGTGAGTAACTCCTTCAAGAACTCCATCCTAATATCTGAGCATATTTGTTTCAGCTTTAACCCTAATTGTCTTTCTAGCATTGCAATGATATCCCATAGTGCAGCACCAGCTTCACTCTTCTGTTTCAACAGTTGATCAACTGTAAACTGAGAGCTAACTTTAACAATGGCCAGGGCATATCATGATCTTGTCTATGTCTCAACAAATATTGGACTAGTAAGAACAAGGCCCATCTTTTCATAGGTGGTAGTGCTCATATGAGAGAAAGATTGACAATGTGATTTGCCAAGGGCACAACCCTCACAAACATGGTCATAAGTAGTGAAGAATGTGATGGTAAGGCCTATTACCATGTTTTTCCATTGCATATCTTTGATTGCATCATGGTTCAAGTGTTCTAGACAATGATGCCATATATAAAGACTCCCACTTGCAACATAAGTAGACTTAGTTTGAATTGCAATGCAGGTGATATAATACAAAGTGCCAGTGCTACTCAATAATGATGCAGGGAATAACTCTGTTCCATTCTTCAACATGACTAGTCCAATTTTGGGTTCCTCCACATAGCTCCTGTAAGTTGCACCCTGATGCTGCAAAATTCCAAAACTGACAAGGTTAGTGGTGATTTTGGAAACATGGAAGACTCCAGCCAAAGTAACTATCTTGAGGCTGTTTGGCAACCGTATCTGGGATTTTATAGTGCTATGCCCTGCAATTGATATATTGTAGGTGTTTTCACTGAAATTCAGTCATCATCTGAGCTAGTAGTGACTAGCATGTACATAACAAGGAAGTATGGGTCAAAAAATATGTGTGATGTTGTGCCAGAATTGAGAAGCACATCACTAGTGTAATCAAATTTTCCAGCTATGTACACCTGCCCAAGTTCACAATGGAGCTCTTGGAGGTCAGTGACAGCAAGGTTTGTGGCTCTAGAACCTTCACTAGTATTTTTCTTCTTCTCATCCTCTATCTGCTTTGGGCACTTGTTGATCCAATGGCCAAGTCCCTTGCAATAGCAGCATTTGTCATTTGCTTTGGGCTTATGGCCTTTTTTCTTGCTATCAGACTTCTTTGAGGCAAGCAGAACTGTTTCACTCTCTTTTTTACAGAAGCAGTGGTTGGAGTTAAGTTGACGTGTTTTCTGAGGTGAGAGTTTCTATTTCAAACAATTGAATCTTGAAGAGATTCTAGGATAACATATATGGCAATGAAAGAACAAGCATGTAAGCAACATGGATGTCAGAGAGTTTCTTGCCAGCCACTATAATCTTGTTTTTGATGTCAAGCATTGCAGCAATAGCCATGTTGGTGCCATGAGCATACTTTTAAGTATACAATTCTTCAAGATAGTAATGTATGTTGATTTTTTGCTAATTTGTGACATGTATGGTCTTCTAGCCATCCCACATAGCCTTGGCAGTGAGCTTGTTTGCTAAAGCTCTCAGCTGCAGACTTCATCAATCTCTGTGCTGCTTGATTCTGCAACATCCACTCAAGGTATTTCTTCTTTTCAGCTCTCTAAGTAGACTCAGCTGATCTTTCAGGCTTTGTTTCAAATAGTTTGAAAGGCTATTCCTCATCACTGGTGACTGTCAGGGCATGCTCTGGTTCTTCTCTGAACTTGCAGTTTTATCTCTGGCTTAGCATCAGCACTATGCTGCTAGACTTTCTCAGCACCCTCCTATTAGTTGTAGTCAGCCCCAATGAGTCACAATCAGAGTTTTATTTCATATTATTGTTTGTCATCCCAGCCTCCACCTCATAAGATACCTTTACATATTGCTTGCCAATTAGTTAGTAGTTGTTAGTCAATTAGCCTGAGTGAGTAGCCTACTCTTAAGTAGGCTTGTAGTATATAGGAGGTCTTGAGGATAGTATATCTTCAGACCTAACAAATGTTCAATGGTCTTACCCAAGGTCTGCTCCTGTAAGCTCATCTCACAAGTTACCTCTGCTCTATGCCCTCCTTGCTCACTGCTTGCTCTCTAGCCCACCTCATCAGCCTACTTTACCCCTATGGTCTGCTCATGGGGTTTATAGTAAGTAGCATATACATAGTACGAGTCTTGGCACTAGTATCGCTCTTACAGTGACAATGAGCCAGAAAAAACAAGCTTGCAATGGGGCTTCATGTGCTTGGCCCACAGTGCATATTTTTTACCATTGAGCTTTGGAAATTTGAATGCATCTCTAGAACTGGAGGAAGCAGCATTGAGTAGACTGCTTGCAGGGCCCATAAGCTAACAAACAGATGTCTTGGATATGCACAAGGAAGGTTGTAGTTAGTGTGGAGAGGTGACAATAAAGTCTTGACTTAGTTCATGCTGATGAGCTCTTGGTTTGGCTCAATGCATTTTAAGCCTTTTATGCACCATTTAGCACTAGGCCAAGGCAGCAAAACTCCAGCACTCTCCCACTGACAAGTCTCTCATCCAGTACTATTGCTGTTAAAGCCATGTGTACCCTCTTAATAACAGGAAGAAAATTCTCTTGGGTAGTAATTATCCTTATATCAAATGATTGTATTACAGAGGGTGCTTTCAAGAGAGGATTGCTTGGCTTTGGAAGGAAATTGTAGGCATCAGAAGAGGATAAAGTGACTCTAAATAATTTGTCAACCATCAAATGCTATGAGAGTACAGACACACTGACTTGATGTGAGGAGGTGATGTTTTCCTGTTCGGGCTTATACCAGTGTTAAGATGTTGACAGAATACATGAAGCAAAGAACTTACCAAAAGCCAGCCATGCAGGCTAATGAGCATGTATTTTCTGCCCAATCACTATTAGTGGATGATGCTGCAGATGAGGTACCACTGCTTGTCCCTCCATAATTAAGCTGATATCTGAAGAAGGGTATATTTGACAAGAGTGGGTGATTGATGCTTGATGAAATTTCCAGGTAAGCCGTGAAGTGAAAGATGAGCCTGACCAAAGGTTCTGGCAAAGGTTGGAGTCTCAGTAGTGGAGGGGGTCTTAAGAGATAATGCAGTTGGTTGTAATCATGTATTGTTTTGCTAGAAATCATGAGTTATGTTATCAATTAATTTAATAGAGAAGATAGGCTTTTATACCTCATAGCAAATAGGAATAATTCTCAGAATGAGGGAAAAGAAATTCTATTTGCAAAGTTTGAAAGTATTCTAAATATGAAATAAAAATCTAATCTTGAGATGCAGCTCAGGCATAATGCTCACTCTGTTAGTTCAGCAGAAGTGTTTGAGCTGTTCTTGCTATTCTTATCCCACATCCAAGTATGACACCTACAAGCCACAGCAAGATACCTACATGCTAGCCAGCCTTGCTGCCTACTTCACAGTAGGTTACAGGCACCACCAGCTCATAGGCTCCCTTTTCCATGAGGCATGCTCCCATTAGGTCCAAACTCAATGCATTTTGATCATGTGATGCATCACACCCTCTATCTGCATGTGCTGTCCCTTGTCAAACTTTGATGTCTGATAGACATCATGCCATCATTTCTGCATCTTGCCTCCACACTCTGCCAGTAGTTGCCACCACCATAGCAGATCACTATCTATAAGAGCAACCTCCAGAAGTTGCAGCTAATCACACAGCTGGCATAGAGAAATCTGAAGTATATTAGAATCTGCCACAGTACTACAGGAAATGTAGCTAATCACCTGGCAGAGGAAAAACAAAAAAGAACAAGTCTAAGTCTTCTTTAGAGCCAGAAGTCCAAAAATACTGCAAGGAGTCACCTAACTATAAATGTGGCTGTGCTATGGTTGACTTGTCAGATGCTGATGTAATCACCTGTTGGGGCAATCACTGACATAATCCCCTGTTGGAACAACCACTGACATAATCCTCTATTGGGGCAACTGCTAATATAACTAGAGGGGGACAGAAATGGAAGTCCCTTGACACTACCAGCCTTACTTTCTTCTTTGAGTCTAACTCCAACTATACCTGCTTTTGGCTTAATGATGACAGCTGGCTAACAGCTGGCACTTTCTGTCACTGCCTCTATGTGCCACAATACAATTTAATGCACACCTTTGCTATAATCTTGTTACAAGACTGATGTCTTGCACAATACCTGACAGCATGCCTTAGCTAGCTGCCTGCATGATTATTCCTGAGTAGCATTTACCTTTCTTATAGTATTATTACCAGACTTTTACTTACATTTTCATTAGTGGTGACTATTAGAGTTATTGCCAACCCTTTACTAAGTCACCACTGATGTGCCCAAAATTTAGCTAATTGCTTTCCTAGTAAGCTGCACTTAGCCTTGTTTTGCATTGGGCTCACAAAGTGCAGAGGGAGTCCCAGGCAGGTCCCAGTTACTTGGTTCTAAAGTGAAGTGTGGAGTTAGAGAGATGTTGCTGCTAATGGTGGCAGGCAGTAAGAAGTTGGGGAATGGTGAATGGGATGCAATAAGCTTACAAAGCTTCTAATACCTAGCCGCTGTTGCTAAGCACATATATCAAGAGTGCTAGGCAGCAAGCATTGGTGCCAGCAATGAGAGTATACCCATATAGTACCTATAAGAACAACTTTTTGGAAGCTATGGCTCAGTCACACAGCTAGCAAAGGGAGATCCAAAGTGTATTAGTGTATGTATAAGTAATAGAAGTAAGTAATAACAATTACACACCTGGCAAAGGGAGATCCAAAGAGAATAAGTCTAAGGATTCACCTTGCTAGGCACTCAGAAAATAAAAGTAAATCACATGATATATAAGTCACATGTCTGAATTCCAGGTCTAGGTCACATACTGAGGTCATATGCAGCTGAGTTTGAAAAGAGGGAGTAAATAATGGCAAGTTGGTTAGAAATACTCCCTCTTTTGAAACTCAGCTCAAGTTGATGCTTGAGAGAGTTTGGCCTCAGACTGAGTAAATTCCAGAAGTGTGGCATATGCTATCCCTCAAACCAAGTAGGCAGAAGTCTGGAGGGTTGAGAGCAAGTGTAAGCATGTCGCTTACAAGTTCTTGAGCGGAAGAAGCCTCGATTGGATTGGGACATTGGTGTCGATCACGTCTGCTGAACTCAATCATGTTCTTGATCGAGTGAACTTAGGGTTCAAATCTTAAGTCAAAAAAACATATATATATTGCGAGGTAGTCATAGAATAGTTTTAGTCGATCCTTGAACTAAGCTTGTTCCATTCATGCCTTGTGTGCTACTAGTGAAGTCGGACAACTGAGTGTCCGCTTACACTTTTTTTTTTGAATCGAACAAGCTTCTTGGTGACTACTTTAACTGTCGATCGTACTGAAGGACCTGTCTATCAGAGGAGTTCGACTTCTAAGCTTCTTGTTTAATCTATCGCCCCACCTAGGGGGACTCATCGTCACTGGTTGGGATGCTTATATAGCTCGAGGTTTGGTGGCCTTCTCTCGGCCGCTCTTGGGTCTTGACACGTCTGCACTTGACGTTCTGGCTCACACTCATTCTCAGCAGGTGTTGGATCCATCTTGTTCACGATCTCGCTCCATGTCCTTGACTTGTTCTTGCCCATGTTCTCGTTCATGCTTGTCTTCTCGTCACTTGTCACCTTTGACGGACCTCCCCAACACGCCACCGGAACATGAATTGCTGAGGGGATCACTGACGCCGTCTGATTCTGCATCTAGCTTGGCGTCATCAGAATATACTGGTCATAATATAGCTATGTCCATGCCACCTTTGTTCACCTCTGTGTATACAGCTGAGGTTTTGCAGGCCTCTGCAAGTCACGTGCTGATTATTGGACGGGGTATGATTGGCCCATAACAACTCGATGCCTTCGAATATTGCGCAAAACAATATTTCAGTCATAAGGGCATCGCATCCAAAAAGCAGGTTGAGAAGGTGTTATATAACATTGACTCTGGGGATGTACGGGCCTGGGTTTGTGAGAATGAGGGGGAGTTGAAGGACTTGTCTTTCCAGGTCTTCATGTCACGACTTTGAGGGGAGGTTCTTACTACTGGATGGGAATGGGAGGTCGCAAAGATGTTGATGAAGAGACAGGCTGAGTGAGAGAAGTTTTTGGAGTGGGCCAGCAACTTGAGGGAGATAAATGAGACATTGAAGGAGAACAAACGCTTTTACATTCCCTCCAATAAGATTTGTGATCACCTTCTATTGCATTGCGCTGATGATCTTCAATTGGAGTACTCAATTGGTAATAAGGAGGGGTGTTACAACAGTATGAAGGAGTTTTTGAAATGGCTGAAGACAGTGGGGGACTTGGATTTGGCGCTCGCTGTCATGACCCGCACTAAGCCCCAAACCCCAGATGCCCACCAGATCACCCCAACTGCCCTGGGACAACAGGACCCTTGCCTACCGCCCAAGGGACACACCCCCATCAAACCCAGCACCCCAGCACACCTCCCGTCAGCCCCGGCACCCCGGCATAACCCCCATCAACCCCCCATCAGGTCCAGCGCCCACCTTCGCCCTGAAAACCCCTGATCAACCCTCCTACCCGACATAGCAACCCGAGTACCCACCAATTATTGGGCTTCCCACACAAGACCCCCCGCACAACTAGCTCTGACGCCATTCAAAACCTCGGATACACAGCCCTGCAGACCGACCCCGATTGTCACCCCCAGGCTAAAGCCTCCCCAACCCGGTTCCAGACCTCCCTATTTAAATCCGTAGGTAGCACCCCGCCAGAGTAGTCTTGATATTACCTTTGCCGTTACTTTGTCATACCTCCGTTTTGTACGAGCTTGTCTGTCTAACTTGCCTGCCAATCTATATCTCTTTTCTCTCCAAGTCTCCCGGTTTTCTCTAAGTCTCTTTCTCTTTCTTCGCCTCAGTCTCCCGGACTTCATCTCAGTCTCCCAGTTTTTCTTCTCTCGCCTCCACACACCTCCCGCACCACCTTCCTTGGCCCCGGACTTTGCCCAGAACCTCGACCACCCTCCCGCTCAAATTCCCGGTACTCCGCGCAACCCCGGAGCACCTCCCAACCATCCGGACTTCCTCCGGAACTCCTGCTCTCTGTCCGGAACTATTTCTTCAGACGTCGAGTCTGCCTAGTAAGGACCCGCTTACAGTTGGAAGCCCCCGTCGTCAGTGGAACCTGACACTCGTGGCTCGGAAGGAACAGGTTAGCAAGCAATTGGCAGCTTCAATTGCGGCTTTGACAAAGACACACTTGAAGACCATCTCAAACTCAGCAAAAGGACAGTCTGGCAAGGTTCCCGCTGCGTCCATGGAGGGCACAACGACTTCAGGAGCGGCGAGGATTTATGTGTACCAGTTGACAACAGAGGAGAGGAGGCTGCTCGAGGATAACTCAGGTTGTTTCCAGTGCCGACGAGTCTATGTGAATCATAGGGCCAGGGATTGCCCTGAGAAGGGGAATTTGCTTACTTTGGCAGAATACAACACACGCAAGCTCACCCTGGCCTTTGTGGAGGCCGCTCAGAAGGAGCGTGGGGCAAAAGGGGAGGCGGCAAAGAGTAGCAAGGTGGTGCCCATTGCAGCGGTCTTTGAGGGAGGTTCAGAGGATGAGAGTAGCAGTGACGCGGGGTCTGAGTACGTTCTTCCCCGACACCTCACTTATTCTTGCATGGTCTCTGCTCCCTCTCTTGACCCGGTTCTCATGAAAGATGCTCTTATTGACACTGGCTCTCCTCCAGCGCTGATTTTGCAGACACTCGTGACTCGTTTGGGTTTGCCTGTGCATAAATTGTCAAGACCTCTGGCGGTCTTGGGGGTGTTCACAATGAAGGGTTTGAAAGAAGAAACGGTTCTATTGTCATCATACGTCAGACTTGTAGTTATATCTCCGTGTTCTCAATGGGAAGCTCGCTCCCAAGTCTTCATCATCTGTCCAAATCTGCATGCTGAAATTATACTGGGTCTGGCCTTCTTGAAGAAAAGCAAGCTGGTTGTGGATGCAGATGGGGGGACAATAGTCGATAAGAAGACTGGTTTTGATTTGCTGCATCCATCTGAGTTCGTGATGGACCGGGTGCAGAAGCCTGTGGAGCCTCATGTGAAGTGGCGGTTGGAGAAGAAGAAGAAGTGTGAGGAACGGGAATGGATTTGGAAGGGCCAAAAGGAGATGGAAGGGGTGAGGAAGATGGTTCATTTTGAGTTGAACGCATTGTTCACGTGCAATTCTTCTTGTTTTGCCCACTTTGCAAAAGCAACGGCCGCTGGTGATCCGTTGGTGGTGGGTTTGGTTCACGCAAGAATTGAGGACTTGGCCTTCAAGGATAAGTTGAAAAAGATGGATGCCCATATGAAGAAGCGTTTCGAATCACAGTTCCCACACGACATCCCCCATGCAGACGAGTTACCCACCAGTGTTTACCATCGAATACAGGTTAGGCTGCTTGCTAAGATTACAGTGGCTTGCTCATATTCTTGTCTGCATAAATATCACAAGGGTTGGAAGACTTTGATAGATCAGCATGCGGCGGCTGGGCAGATTCATCCATCTTCATCTCAGTTTGCTAGTCCTTCATTTGTCATACCTAAATCGGATCCAACGGTTCTGCCTCGTTGGGTAAATGACTATTGGCGGTTAAATGCAAGCACAATTCCCAATAATTATCCCCTTCCATGGATTGACAACATCTTAGCCAACTGCACGTGTCCTGGTACACAGTTCTGGGGGAAGATTGACTTGACAAATGCCTTTTTTCAAACATTAATGCATCCAGACGACATCAAGTATACGGCCACATTGACACCTTTTGGGTTATGGGAGTGGGTTGTCATGCCTATGGGTTTAAGAAATGTGCCAGCCACTCAACAACATTGGGTAACCTTGGCGTTGAGGAAATACATCAGCAAGATTTGTCACATATATCTTGACGATATCATCATTTGGTCAAAGACTATTGAGGAGCATGAGGCGAATGTGGTGAAAGTCTTGGAGGCCTTGCAGGAGGCTAGACTGTATTGTTCTTTGAAGAAGAGTGATCTTTTCTGTGCTGAGATTGACTTTTTGGGACATCACATTTCAGAGAGGGGGATTGAGGCGGATGCGTCCAAGGTGCAAAAAATACTAAATTGGCCTGTTCCTCATCGGGCAAAGCATGTTTGGCAGTTCCTCGGCCTGGTGCAATACATTGCTGCCTTCTTGCCTGCTCTTGCAGAGCATACTTTGGTTTTGATGCCATTGACGTAGAAGGAATGCAACTTAGTTTTTCCACCATGGACGGTGGAGCACCAGCGGGCGTTTGAAGGTATAAAGTGCTTGGTTGTTGGTCGGGACTGTTTGACGACTCTTAATCATGAGAATCCTGGAGTTAATAAGATTTTTGTTACTTGCAACGCGAGCAAGCGATGTACAGGGGCGGTTCTTTCGTTTGGGGAGACATGGGAGACAGCGTGGCCTGTGGCCTTTGAATCGAGACAGATGACAGTGGCAGAAAAGAATTACTCGACACACGAACATGAACTTCTTGCCATTGTTCATGCCTTATATAAGTGGCGGACGGTGATGCGCCCAAAATTTAGCTAAATGCTGTCTTAGTAAGCTGCACTTAGCCTTGTTTTGCATTGGGCTCGCAAAGTGTAGAGGGAGTCCTGGGCAGGTCCCAGTTACTTGATCCTATAGTGTGAGGTAAGGCAGCAAGGATGTTGCTGTTGATGGACGGCAGGCTGTAAGAGTTCAAGAAGTACGGGAGATGATATGTGATAAGCTTACAAAGCTTTGAATCTTTACTGTTGGCGCTAAGAGGCGGCAAGCGTTGGCGCCAACAATGAAGGTGTACTCATATAGTACCGTTCAAGACGTGGAACAAAGGCTGCACGGAGAACCTTTGTCGAAGATGGAGAAAGGCAGAGTCACTAATTGCTTAGCGCCTCGAGCGAGCTCTTAGAGATCTGGACTTTGGCGTGAAGGTGCTGGGTGCAATTTGATGATTCTCTACT
>JAGGAT010000591.1:0-22803 GCA_017657195.1 Termitomyces sp. T70a | reverse complement strand
AATGTTTGGTGAGGTGAGGGACGAGGGAAGAATATGAATGATCTCTCCCGTATAGGCAATCATGGCAGTGATATGGTCGGTGCTCGGTGTGGTCGCTGGCTCGTCATAAAACATCGACGGTGGTGAGTTCGACGACGATAAGCCGCCCTCGAGTATGGGACTTAGTCTGACGTGTTTCCATTGGTCAATAGATCCTTGGAGTGGTGCGACAGGGAATTGAGATGGGTCCGGGTTAGAAGATATATGACTCGATGATGGCGACGACGACGACCCATACATGGGGGGTTCATGGGCTTTGAACCCCTTGGGTTCATCCACTTTAGGCAGCGGAATCGTCCAGTACATGTCCCTCGTATGTGGTGGTGGAACATTGTCGTACTGCGACCACCACGAAAGCCCCGGCATCCGACCCTCACGGTCGTCGCTTGAGCTTGGTGTCGACATCGCCTCGTAATGACACCTGCAATTGTATTCCTGCGCGGTCATCGCTGGTGACAACAATGCAGGGTGTTCCGTCGGTCCCGTCGCACGTCGTTGATAGTGTGCTGCGGAGGAAGAGGCCGAGGGAAACGCCTGTGCTGTGTCGGACGATGCAGGCCAGTACCCACGGTCTGTGGACCGCGCGGCGATTGTCGATGATGAGCGCTCTGATACAGTGGCGACGGGATTCACTCACCAATGTGTCGTAACCGATGAGCAAGGCCGTGCTCGTAGCTCCAGCGAGAGCTGTGTTGTGAAGGAAGAGGCTGGAGGAAGGTCATAGTTCTGGTCTGATGCAGTGGGGTGTGGGAGGAAGTAAGTGGGGTGGCAGACTGGTTTTACCGGGCGGTGGACTTGTATACATATGGAAGACGAGAGCAAATACCACTTCCACGGGACTAATTCCAGGCTCTATATGGAGATCCTCCCCGTGATTTCAGTATGGGGTTGTTGATGTTTGATCTTTGCGGTAAGTGGCAGATATACTGTCCTCATCTGTATCTCTGAACAGTCATTCAGTCATACCCCGTGAACATGCAAGCAACCTTTCGACCTGCTGCCATGCCTTCAACTCGAAGAGATTTATGCTGATGTGACTTGTGGTCTTGGAGCAATTAAAAAAAGTTTGAAAGGTTTCCACTATGGCTGAGCGCTGAGGGGTTGTCTTATGATCCAAGACCGAAGCGAAGGGGGGCGTCTCTCCGCATATTTAGACCTCATTCCGGTGCATTATGTGCGACTTCGGCGGACATTGTCTATTCCCATGCAACAGTTCCTTTCAATCTTCGACATCATCTGAACCCTAATGCCTATCCACAATTTGTTCACGCTTGTGCACTCCCACGCTTACAATGTCTTCAGCCGCGGTCTGTGGTGATACGGACTCAGCGGATCAACCGTTGGGGAAAACGGAAGTTTGCGCGCTAAAGGTCCTTACGACATAGCGCGAGACCGTATCTTGAATTTCATACCCAAGATTATCTGGATCGCAAGTGTATACGTGTGAAGCATACAATCTGACGCAAAACATCACAATTTTTAAAAATGACAAAACGACGCTACGTGAACAGATTGACTGATCAATTGACTCTGTTTAACGCCGATAAGCTACAACTACTGATATAAGAGGCGGCCCGGTAGGCCAGATGCATCTTATATTTTATCTTGTGATTTATACCAAGGATTACCTGGATCGCAGGTGTACACACGTGAAGCATATCCGACGCAAAGCATCACAGTTTTCAAAAATGACAGAACAACGCTACGTAACAGAGAGAAGAGACACTTGCGTGGCAGATGCCGACTTGGACTTTTCTGGTACAAAGGATTCTCAGAAAGGCAGCCAATACCCAGGGTATGCTTCGACTCGTCCTTGGAACGGTGAAGTCTCGGATGGTGCTTATATGCTCCTTTTGTACTGTAGGTTTAAATAACTCAGTGTTATCATATTGCAATGTACATGTGACTGATAGACACATCAATCTCAGAAATATTTCTAGATGACTTGACGGAGTCCTTCAATTATTGAATTCAATGACATGACATCCACCTTTCTCCAACAAATAAACAACATTCATTGAGCTAGTTATCGGAAAAACAGTGTATTTATACCATCAACGGTACACCTTGGTCCTGTACGGGCGGGACTTGCCCATTCCCAAGCAAGATTTGGGTACCAATGCTTGTGATGCCATCAACAGTCAGGAAGATCCAAGCTTTTGAATGTCAGTCTAAATTGACGATGATAGATCTAATACGTGGGAGATTGCATACCTGGACCGGGGGGATACACGCGGTTATTTGGCGGAGTTGTGAGAGTTATTGAATCGCGATTCGGGGAAAGGGTGCCGTGCATGAAGACTAGACGTTGACTCGCGTGAAAGGCATGAGTTGAGAAGCCGAGGTCCATCAATGCAACTAATCGAAGAATTATCTCGTAGGTCAACCAGGTATGGATCTGAAACGTACCCTGAAGTTTACTTGCTTTGAGACCGGGGGGAATTACAACGGGTACAGTGAAAGTGTGATTAAAAGGCAGAGTCGCTGGGACATTGTGCAACTCTGGACGCGCGACATTCATGTATGGAGGATTGAGATATTCAGCACGAAACTCGCTAGAAACAAAAATCAATGACTATGTCTATGTAAGAACGAGTCAACCCAAATTAGACGAACGTGGGGAACTGGGTATCGTTGACGACGATATTCGGGTTTAGATTCGGGTTTGACCCAGCAACCAATATGTTTCTATAGTTATCAGTGTGAGAACTTCTAACTTTTATTTTGATAATTACCCGTTAGGTGTAAAAGTCACAGTAGAATGATACACGCGAGCAATCTCCGAAGAAGGTAAACCATCGTTGTTAAATCTCTGTCCAAGTGGTGCATTAGGATCGTAGAAAACCGGCCGTAATCTGGGTTGTCTAAGAATAAAGAAGACAAAGAATCAACAGTTACCTACACGGGATGATCGCTCCTGGACGTGCCGACCGGATCTTCTGGATTACCAGATGATGTATAACCCGCGTAACCAGTTGAAGCCCCGTTGATGATGAGCACGCGGCCGTCCGGTAGAAGTATCATCTCCGGCAGGACTCTAGCCTCTGGCATTCTTTCAATCACCCAGCCACGCTGAATTCCCTCAGGTGTGACCACAATACGACTGCACTGATCTGAGGCGGGATCCTCAGAGGTATGTTGCTCTGCTGGCGTCATGTCGCTGGAATTACTTCCACCACATACGAGAATTTCAGGTGTGTAGAGAGGCGGGGAGAGCGGAAGGAGCGTTGCAGTACCATCAAAGGGGTTGGTGACTCGAACGCCGTTGGGAATATCTGGTAGAGTCGTTTCGGTGTTTGTTTCAATGTCGTAAATCATTGTTTTGTTGTTAGCCACCATGAACAATCGTCCATCTGGAAGGGAGAAAGCCCTGCGAAATGTTCGGCATGATATTATGAATTAGGCAGTTTATCATACCGAGGAAAGAGGTTAGCAGGAAGGCTGCGCTCGAGAAAAGCAGATGGTCGTGCAACACCGTTGTCCTTGGGCGGAAAGAATTCAAAACTATTGACAGGATCGTCGTTGTAGAACGGGGTGACCTGGTGGATGCCTCCGATCACCATCTAATAAAATCCTGTGGGTAAGCAACGGACTATGTTTTGAAAGTACTCGGTAAACCTACTAACGACCCATCGAATACTCGCAAAGAAGAAGCATACCATCGCGTTGTGGTAAGATGAAGGGTAGCAGCGTCCTCGAAAATTGTGCATCCAATGCCATTCTCATCGGTACAAGGTTCAAGGATCCGGATCATCATAAGTCCATCGGCATCAGGTTCCGTTGCTGGGCTCTCCGGGGGATTTCCACCGATGCTGACCTTTAAATAAAGAAGACATGAATGGGACAGAAAAAATGCAGCAATCCATACTCACCATCGTACCGTTACTTAGAAAACCGCCGCTGCCGCAGAAGGTATCGGAAACCAAACTCACTGGAGAAGCCGTGTTCGTCCTCAAATTCCAAAAGGCACCCCAGGCACTAAAGCCGTCGAGTTTGAGCGGATCATTCTGCGCACGATCGAGTATGAGCGCTAAAGTGGGCGAGACAATGACAGTCTCGATTGCAACGATGCCGGTGGTACCATTCTGGACAAAGGTCCATCCAGCAGGGGCGGGAGCCGCAACGACACAGGAAAAAGCTGCAAGAGCGATGTTCAACAATCGAAGGACGTACATCATCATATTTTTGCCTCAGCATCCAAATTTATAGAAAAAGATACGTGAAAGACCCGTGAGTTCACGTGGGCCATGGTGGGATTACAGCGACTTCATGGGGTTCATGGAGGCCGGTATTCACACATATATGTGAGCTCAGGTATCAAATGCGTCAAATGAGCGAACAGATTATATCGAGCTCTTGCACCGTAAATCTCGCTCACATCGTATGTTGATCGGCGGAAAGGAGGACAATCCGGAGCTAGCGCTAACCTACGCATTGTTCGACGACGACGACTGTTTATATAAGCTACAGTACAGGAACGGAAGATCAAATTGAACTCTTTCGTCGCATATATCGCTCAGATCATACGTTTATCGGCCGAGAGGAAAATAAGCATGCGGAGTTAATGCGCCTGACCTTAGAAATTCATTGTTCGACAGGGATTTGCTTTGATTATCAGATATGCTGATGCCGCAAATTTAGAAAACGTGAAACTCCGTACCGACGAGATTACAACACAAAGTTCAATTTGATAATGAGAAACGATGCGTGTCATATGACGAACTGCACTCCCTGGTCCATTACAGGCGGCGATGCACCATCGCCAATTAAGGTATGCGCTCCTTCGCTCGTCACACCGTCAATGGTGAGGAAAATGTAACCTTGGATGAGCACGTCAGTGTATTGGATATCTATCTCGACAGTCACGAACGACGCACCAGGTCCCGGTGGGTAGATCCGATTGTTTGGTGGACTAGCGATCGTAATAGATTTGCGGTCGGGTGCGAGATCGGCTTTCATGAAGACGAGACGCGAGCTCGCGTGAAACGCGTGAGATGAGAAGCCAAGGTCCATCAGGGCCACTGTAGAAGGTCCGTCAATGGACAGAAGCTCAGGATAACAAGTAGGTGCTGACCTTGTACATCTGTTGTTTTGAGAGTAGCAGGAATATCAACAGGGACCGTGAAGGTATGATTGAAAGGGATCCTCTGAGGGACGCTTCGAAGGCTCGGACGCGCAACGGTCATGTATGGAGGGTTCAGATACTCTACGCGGAATTCACTGCCCAGCAGTCAAAGTAAGAGTTATGACAGTAGATGGGCATTAGGCCTTCTTACCTCTTGAAATGTACCGTAAAGTTGAGGCTTGGATTGGGGTTTGACCCTGCAATGAATATATTCCTGGATTTCAAACATGAACAAGGCAAGTCTCCTCGCACTAAAAAGACGCTTACCCGTTGGGCGTCAATGTCACGACAGAGTGGTACAGACGTGGGATATCCGTTGCAGGTATTGACTTGTCATCAAATCTCTGCCCGGCTGAGGCGTTTGGTGTGTAGAGAAGTGGTTCGAAACTTCGGAAAAGTGGAGCTAGAAGTTACGACCATGAAACATAAGGAAGGAATCCCAAAAACTTACACAGGATGGTCTGCATTGGAGTTCTCATCAACAGCATTTTCAGCAGTTGCAACAGCAGCATAACCCGTCGCACCACCGCTTATTATTAACACCCTACCGTCCGGCATAAGCATCATCTCAGACATCATACGCCCTATTGGCATGTGTTCGACGGTCCATCCACGCTCGATTCCCTGAGGGGTGAGCACGATGCGACTGCACTGATCAGAAGCAGGATCTTGTGAGCTCAGCTGCTCTGAGGGAAGAGTATCACTTGAGTTCGAACCGCCACAGACAAGAACTTCTGGAACGTAATGAGGCGGGCGAAGAGGCAATAAAGCTGCGGTTCCATCAAATGGGTTGGTAACGCGAACACCATTCGGTATATCGGGCAGGCGTGTTTCTGTGTCTGTCTCGACGTCGTAGATGATAGTTTGATTGTTGGCGATCATGAATATCTTGCCGTCTGGGAGGGCAAACGCTCTGTGGAGTGTGAGCGCATTATACTACGCTGGTGAAAAAAAAAGATAATTCACCTCGGGAAGAGATTGACGCGGGGGGTCCTCTCAAGGAAAAGCGAAGGTCGAGGTTCACCGTTGTCCTTCGGAGGAAAAAACTCATAACTGTTGACAGGATCCGTGTTATAGAATAATGTCGACTCGTGCATTCCGCCGATAATCATCTGTGTGTCCTCAGAATTTTATTTTCAAATTTACTCTAGGATACGTACCAAAGATCCATCGAAGATCCGCAAAGATCCAGGGTACCATCTTGTCTCTGCAAGACGTAGCCTAACGGGATCTTCAATGACTCTACACCCGATGCCATCTGCGTCGTTGCATGGTTCCAACAGTCTAATCATCATTCGTCCATCTGTGTCTGGCTCTGCGTCTGGACTCTCGACTTGGTTTCCTCCAACACTGACCTAGATGACCCATAAACCTCCTTAGAAACTAATGAGGTCGGCGCAAAGGAAATATTCACCATGGTCCCATTGCTCAGAAAACCCCCGCTGGCACAGAAAGAATCCGACATCAAACTGATCGGGGTATTTGTATCCGTCTTCAAGTTCCAGAATGCACCCCAGGCACCTGCACCATTGATCTGAAGGGGGTCATTCTCGACGCGGTCGAAGAGTAAAATGAGAGTCGGTGAGACTACGATAGCTTCAAGAGGAACTATGCCTGTAGTGGCATTCTGGACGAAGTGCCAGCCAACTTCACTTGAGGAGGGAGCCGGGAGAACCACGAGAATGATGGCAAGTAGAAACAGGAAAGGTAGCATTTTTAACGACACCTACATACTGAGAAAACAATGCCCTTTATATGTGCTATATGTGAGAACGAACAGGAGCACAAGGTTAAAACGTGCAAGATAAAGTTCGAACAGTGGACGACTTCGAAATGACAGATCAAGTTCGAAGAATATATATTGTCAGGAACGCATGATGAGTAGTTTTTGGAAAGTGGTCTTGGGATTCACAGGTCGTAGCGCGAGTACTTATGGATTCAAGGCTAGTTTGGAGTTCGATTCGGCAAGAAGGTCGAGCTGACTTTCGTCGGTTCTGAGGGTATTCTCAGAGAATTCTCAGAGAACATTGTACGATGAGAGAATCAGAACACCAGACGTATGGAAAGCTTACTTAGCAGACAAAGATATCCTTTCGGATGCTCATGACCGAATCCACAGTTTGGTAATATGTACGCGTCTTCGGCTGTCGTTCACGGTCCGATTGATTCGCGTCAAACTTAGAGTATTTGCCTTGCGCGAGTCTATAAGTATGAACTCCCCGACCTCTTCCACGAAAGAGACAGTTGCTTTGAAAGTAGTCAACAGGTCAACAGATGAACCAATGGACCTCGAAACACGGTTTTTTGGATCGCAAGATAACAACGGGAACAAGGCTCATCATCCATTTCTACTAGGATATTCCACAGAACATCGTCAAGTTACAAGTAATAGACTTTATTGGGTGAGACGGCTAATTCTCAGTCAGAAACCAAAGAAATCCTTTAAATGTTTCTGTCAGCCTCTATACTCTCTCTCACCGGGACTCCTACAACAATGGCGATTCAAGCCTCGATTATGACGAATATACCTCAAATAACGCGCTCGTTGGTTGCCATGAAACTTATGGCATATACAGTGGCCGTATGGCAATCATTTTTCCTTGCAGGTGGCATTGCACAAGACAACTGCCCCGCCCCGCCTCCTTCATCGACAACGACAATTTCCTTCCCCTCTCCTACTCCGACCTCTCCCAATCACACAGTCCTTCATTTCCCTTGGGTATTCGTTACGTTCTTACTGGTAACTGTGATCATCACTATGCTTTTGCTCATAACGTCAGCCGCAGCTCCGAACCCCTTCGTACACTTTTCTTCCTCCAATCACGCCTTCGACAATCCCGTACATACTCGAGTACAGGTGGGTTATGATTATGACAAGGTTCAAGGTAAACTCGTGTCCACCAAACGTCACCTCGTGGTTCACATGCTTAGCCGTTGTATGACCACCTTCCTTTTATTACCTCAAACCCTGCTTCTAACACTCACATTCCAATAGCCCTCCGTGCGATTTTATACGGCGTCATCATCAGGGAGTGTTTCCCTACTATGGCTGTATTCTTCACTCGCGGGGCTACATCTAACTGGATGGCAAATTGTGCAGGAGCAGTGACTACTCTTGTCACCTTAGCGCCCACATTACTTCGTCGCTGCTTTTCGTATACGATATGCCTTGTCTATCTTCAGTGGCCTGTGAGCACGGACCGACCAAAGACATCCCCCGTATGCACAATGCCAGTGGCACTTTCTTCACCTGTCGATGGTCAGGACCCCCCAGATAATCCAGAAGAGACCTCCAACCAAGTTTTGCAAGAGACAATAACAGAGCCCGAAGGTACACCTTGTGACAACGCCCCAATTCCTCCACCCCAAGTGTCACTTCAAAACGATGCCGCGGAGCCCACACAGACCGGGAATGCTATTCAGGAGCTCATATCAAGCGACTCTCTGGGCAACCACGTCGAACCACAGCCTGAGACACGGGAAGACCTGGAAAGGACAATGGCCAGCGTTCATGCGCTAAGGGACGAGAACACTTTTACGGCAATCTCCGGGCCGGTAACTGAGGAACCGCGATGTGGGGAGCGCGAAGCGACTTCCGATGAGCCAGAGATCAGGACCACAACTGCATCTGTCAATGAGCCGCCATCAGCTGACGACGAGCAGCAACGTCACAGCCCTGTTGAATCGCCCTGTGTCCATTCTGATTCTCTTCTCAGAGCTGTTTCATCTTCTCTCTTTGAGACAACCATTGACCATCATGTAGCAGAGGTTTCACTTTCTCCAGATAATGCGCAGGCTACATCTTCATGCTCAACGCCTTTGAGTCATGTTGACTCTTTGGCCATACCACCTTCGTCCAGCGAACTTGTCTTACCTGATCCACACACTCCAGTCCGTATTTCCCGACCTCACAGGGTCAACTACCTCATACAGCTGCCCTTCAATGGCGAAGACTTGCCTTTGATCGATGATGTTCCCGCTGTTCCGATCTCCTATATCGACACCAACGTCCTCGTCAACTCTTCAAACAGCCTAGTCGAATCTGAACTCTCCCCCTTCTACGTTACCGATAACGACAACCTTCTCTCCATGAATATGCCACTCGCTGGGACCACTTTGGAACCCATAAACGAGGAAGGCGACTCAGACGGTTTGTCTGAGCCATCCACTCCCATCCCGATCCGACGTACGACGGAGCGTTGTCTCATCACGAGCTACACTCCATTTTCTCTGAGAGGGAATAGCGATAGCAACACGCCGCCCTCTCCTGAGTTGCCCGTTAGGTATCCTGTTCATTTCGACCTCTTAGCGACGTCTCCTGTTACCTCAATTGGTGATGACCCATTTTATGTCGTCAATGCGACCGCGACATCTCTATTGTCTTACGAAAACGAAGTTGTACCTCCTTACGACTGGGACATACACAATACCTCAGATGACGACGAAGTCAACGTATTCCCTATAAATCTTCCAACTATCGACGACGACCTTTTGAAACCATCGACTAGTTTCCCTGCGCCGCCGCGTCCCTCTAGTCCGCTCATGTCCATACGTGAACTAGATCCTGCCTACAGGGAAGATAACGAATCCATGTCCTTCTTTTGGTCGACCGCCACCCCAGAAGATATCTCGCGTTTAGGTAGAAGCAGCGATAACCTCCTAGACGTCTTCATCGATCTAGGAGGGGTCGGTCGAGAGCCGCTAGAAGACCCAACAAGCGCTTTTGACGATTACAGCGCCCTCGAGCCATCTGTGTCGATGCTGCTTGATGAGATATTCCCTGAAACCAGCTGGAGAGATGAAGATGATCTTTTGAATGACGCGGATCTCCCTGGTCAGCCGGACGTTGAGGACGACTGGGTACTCACAGAAGGAATGCGTACATGCATGATAGAATTGAAGAAACAATTCGACGCTCGGCTCACCACTTCACAGAGCAAGCTGCATGAGACCCTCAATCCTTCTTCCTCTTCCTCTTCCTCTCGCTCGTTTAACTTTTTAGAGATCCCTTCTACAAGTTCTTCTCCGGCTGCTTCTTCTAGAATTGCTCCTGCAGTTCATTCTACAATTTTTTTGTCCCCTGAGTCAGAATCACCTCTTAAGACTGGTGCTGATATGGCATGTGCCATTGCACGTCCGTCAAGCCCGCCCTCAGCGACATCGCCACCAACTATGATACCAAGGGCCAGGACTCGGCCCAGAAGCTCATTGATGAACCTTACAAGTGCCCCGGCTGCCCGTCGTGGTCTGGGTTCGTGGCGGTGATATCTTTAAGCCATTTTTTCTGTGAATTATTTATATACTAGATTTATGATGTTTGATTTACTATACCTACATACAAACGTGCATCGTTAGGTTAGAGCCTCGATGAGTGCGGAGAGGCAAGAATCGAGCAGAGTGAAAGGGAGTAATAACAAGGACAGTCTTCGAGACAGCAAGAATACACATTTCAATTCTGTGGCGAGGTGCCTCGGATTCCAGACAGTCGTGACCAGAATCGTCGGCAAAAGACGAACGTTACATATGGATATAGACAGTGATTGGTTAGGGCGAGCCAAATGCAGTGATTAAAAGAGCTAAAAAAGAATAGTCAGGTGTGGCAAACCAAATCTTCAATTTTTAAAATGACACTTGACACCATTCAGATTGAATAGACGGGAATATTCGCCTCTATGCCAATGCTTGCATCATCCCTATCATCATGCGCTGCTGCTATCTGACAGCCTGCGATAACAAAAGAGACCAGTGAGTTGTCGTGGGGTTTCTAGGTCGTGCCTTTATAGCAGGGTTTTCAGGACGAGCATACAACACGAAGAAAAATCCATCTGAGTCGACGTGGTCCAGAACTTCGGAGACCCTCTTCCATGCATGGAGATGCACCGCGCAATGGTTGCAAGACTAGGCGACGAGATCCTCGATATTTAATTAAAGAAAGACTTTGACGTTTTATTTTTTTTTCAAAGATTGAGGGATAGCTGAATACAAGCTACTCACGGCAAAAATCACATCTAAAGGCATGGTCGACATGATACTGGCACTCTTTCTTCTGACGCCGTATCACCTTCGTTGTTTTAGATGATGCATAGTGTTGTAGACAACCTTCAACCGGACCCGCTTTGACGATGGCTGGTCTCTTGGTTCTGATTCCTTGATACCTGAGGGGATCGATGAGAAAGATCTTACTTGGTAATGACTTACCGGTTTTCCAATCACTCTCAGCTCTTCTCCATTGAAAGGTCCGAAAGTCTTATATCCACCGATTCAGGGGTTGAACGTTGAACTCGTGACTCCGCTCGTTTCATCAAGTGGTGTAGATGTTGTCGAAACTGCGGCCGACTGCCTCCGCGTCAATGTCAATGTTATTAGATGCACTGAAAAAACAAGTAAAAAAGTACTACAAACAAGCGAATGACCGCGACCCATAGTTTTCGTTATCAATTCGATAATATGTGACATATCTTGCCAAACTCAAAATAATATAAACAATATTAATGCGATTCTTACTTCACTTTAATGAGCAGAACGAGGATGAACCGAAGCTTTTGAAGCCACTAAACAGAAATATTGCTGAGGCTTGTAATGAACGCGAAACAGTCAGGAGTCAGGAGTGCCTATACACACACGGCGAAGCATGCTGGGAACGCCTACTTACGGCACACTTGGTCGGCAACCCTTTAAGTCCCGCATTAAGCCAATTGCGGCAATGATAATGAAACCGGCTACAAATCATCTGGAATCTGAAGTACGCAGAAGTCTACAGCTGTGAGCAGGAGACAGGCGACCTTGCAATTGGTAACTCGACGGTGCTTGGATCCGTACTTAAAAAAAGGTGACCAGAAGTAGAAGTGAAGACAACAACTTTGTAGTATTAAACTTCCCACGTCATTCATCCTCCCTCGATCAATACTATAATTAGACACTCGATATACCAAAGCTCACTCAAGGAGTATAGACCCGAAAGTTCTCAGTCATATTCAGGCTGCATTGAGTTCTCTTCGCCTCCTCCAGCGCAGTGAACAGCTCGACAGTTCCAACTTTTACAACACATTCACTTCAGTGATGAACTTCGTCGCTCCTTTCCTTGCATTACTCGCCATAGTTACTTCAGTCGTTACTCTGGCAGTCCATAACGAACAACATGTCGTTCGTTTTGATAATCGGTGAGTCCTTTGACAATTTCTTCTCCAAGCTTGTCCACTGACCTGTCGACACTGCAGGTGCGGATATGGGACTGTAGGTCTTCATGAATTTGGGAAACCGAGCCGGTGATTCAACGTTTGAGCAGCCTGTTCTGATCAAGGGCGAAGACATTCTTTCGACTGGAGATGATTATATCTCGAGCGGACCCCTCGCCGGAGCTGTTGCGTGAGGTAGTCTTTATTTTGCCTTTTACCACCGCTAATGTCTATATTCAGTTACCTCCAAACCGGTAAGCCCCTTCCTGCGCAAACAAAACGTTAGACTCATGCTAGACCAAAGGAGAATGTGGATTTAATGGAGAGAATTGCACCCTCCTTGAGGTGACTCTGAATAATCCTTTGGCCAACGGTGGAGGATCCAGTACAGATCTTTCTCTGATACATCCGTACGTTGATGCTTTCCATAGCAATTGGACTACAGACTTCGATTAATCATTTTTTAGCCATGCGTTCTCAGTGACGACTGGTGTCGGGTGCGTGATTTTGCTCTACTCTCAGATGTCAATTAAATATCCTCGTCAGCTACTTTGATGGTTGTGATGGAGCAGGTGCCTCTTGTACGTGAAGGGGTCCAGGATATCACTGTACTTGAACTCACGAGTTTGCTTCTCCAGGCAACCATACCAATTGCTTGATGGCTTTCCGCGATCCCAACGACACATTTGTTCAGATTGCGTGCCAAGAGAATAATGTAGGTCGATAATCCTTTCATAAAATCTGTGAACTCTAACTAGCTTTCGCAGGTTAACCTCTTCATTACCTTCTGCGAATAAATGGATGAGTGTGCATACTAGAGCTGGTTACGAATGGGCTCACTTTTATAGAAGAAAATGTACACTTTACCTGTACATTAGAGTTTAGATGTTCTCTTTTTCGATTATGCGGCATTTAGTATCAGGAATAAAAGCTCTTTATGTATTTGCAGCGATCTTCACCCCAGAGCATTGCTCTATGGTAGATAGGACATTGACATGAAAAATGCAAGTTAGGACGTCAGCAAAATCTCGACCGAAAGCTTGGTCATACGGCACGTGGCAAAATGAACCCTCGTCGCAACTACAGCAACTGCGGCAATTACCAACTGGGGAGTTGAATGCTCTCACTCATACTAATATACTGGGGATCGAATGCATGTGCTCAAAAAGAATTCTCGCCACGTCTCACATGGTTCTGACTACAACTTATCATTCTACAAACAGCGAAAACCGGTGTCAAACGGCCGCCGACAAGTAGACAAGGCCAATCCAATTTGTTTGAATGTATTTTTTTCTCTCGTTAGCTTCACTTCTTTCTTCTTAGATCAGATGTTTCTCTGGTTTTCTGCTCGCCGACGTCACCTCGCCGTCATTACTCTCACAAGGCTTAGATATATCAGTTTAAGAGGTACTCAGCAAGCGCACATCTAGGTATGACTTCATAATGAACTACCTAAGCTGGCTTCGCTCAAGGTTCGAACGAACATTTTCTTTCCATGGCGCGACGTCAGTTTTGTACCACAGCGGAATGTTTGGCCAGAATTAAAGCAGACTTCTTTCTTCGAACTGATGGAGTACCGGGGTCCTTCTGTGCTATTTGTTGGGAGGCGTACTTCTCCATCCCTACCCTTACTCTGGCTAGCAATCTTATGACTTGTTAATGATCCTATCTGTCGGTTTTGCCACGAGAGGTTAGGTCTTCCCGGATCTTGTTGCTGGCTTCATAGACTATAGAACATCCAGCAGGCGGGCAGCCATTGCGCCGGGAATGACAATGAAGTATCTAGCGTATCTCCCTCAGAATAGTGAGTAGGATAAGCTTTTAAAAATGCAGTTTAAAGATAGTTTAATAACTTTTTAATAGGAAGCAGGAGCAGTGAGATATTACTTACTGCATGTGCCCTTCTCAACAGCTCCAACAGCATATGGTTTATGTGAATTTTCTCGCACATTTGACATATCAAACGGCATGTTTGGGAGCGACTCGGCCGCAGTATCATCTTACGTTGTCCTTTTTCTGGATATAAGAGGCCTTGAAGGGATGTTTTCTTCATCGTTTCGATCCTCTTTCCGTCTTTTGCAGTTTTATCTCAATGCACTTCAAAGCCGCATTCATCTCCCTTCTTGCCACTGTTACCATTGCAGTCAAGGGTGAACAGCACACCGTTCATTTTAATAACGCGTGAGCATTTCTGCCTCACTTCAAATACAACAATACTCAACATTTTCTTGTCTTGTCAATGAAGATGCGGGTTCGGCACTGTGAGTATTGCTGGACATTAATTACATCCACCAAGTTTGTGGAACTCTTGTACAGCCCACTCTGATCCAAGGACCAAATGTTCTATCCACCGGAGCCGACTTCACCATAAATGGTCCTCTCATCAGTGCCATCGCGTATGTTCTCCTTATTTTTCGACTTTTCGCTGACAAAAGTATCTTGATATGTGCAGGTATCTTCAGACAGGTAAAATGGTTTGAAATGTACTAGAGAGCTCCATGCTTACCATATTCTAGGTGCTTGTGGCTTCAATGGAGAAGGATGCACTCTTATCGAGACGACTCTTCGAAATCCCACATCACCCGGGTCAGGATCGAGCAGTGATATTTCCTTGATACCGCCGTGCGTATGAGCTAAGACATTGGCTGTCTACTTACCTTCTAAACACCCTTGTAGTCACGCATTCTCTGTTACGAGTGGTTTCGGGTGCGTCAAATGTTCATTCTCTCACCTAATTTCAATACTGACCTGCATGTCATTCTTTTAAGTTATTTCAACGGGTGCGATGGTACTGGTGCTGACTGTAAGAATCTGCACTATTTAGATAATTTTGTAGCTGATATCCCCGAGGCACCGATGCTGGTTGCCCAACAGCGTTTCATGTTTCCACTGATACCACTGTACAAGTTGCTTGCCAGGCTGACAATGTTCGTCACGATATTGTTTATCGCGATTCAACAATTTGCTAACCAGCTGTTGACGGAAGGCTGACCTTGCTATCACTTTCTGCCTCTGAAACGCTGCGAAGTCATCTATTGCAGTAAAGGAATATTTTTAGTTGAAGAATGTGTGAATCAAAGAACATTGTATGTAAAGAAAATATATTTGTTGAGTAACTATATCTGCACCGAGGTCATATATGCATCAACGGTCGAGGTATAATCAGCGATCAAGCCAACTATACTTAGACCTTGAACGCAATGCTGCACCTGTATATATTAGTAATTTTTGCTCTTGGACATTTGGACTTGATTGGATGTTACCCAATGAGAAGTTCTCGACTTTCCGTCAAATACTAGTACAGATACACACTAATATACACCAAGCACTTTTCCTTACCCTACGCTAAATTACAATCCCACATTCTTTTGTGCTTACTAGACTGGTAATACATGGTCAAAAGGGGTCTCTGAGGTTGGCCAATGAGCATGAAGCTGGGTTGAATGGTAGGCAGCATCTGCTGTGAACATAGCAGATGTTGCCAGGTGGTCAAGAGAACAATGTGCTTTCCCACAGAAAAAACAGGTAAGGATCACTGCTAGCACCCAATTGTGTTTCCTTGGGAAAATGTGAAGAGGAAACCTGTCATGCCATTTCCAACATGTCAATATCTGATAAAAAAAGTCTTTGAACAAAGGAAATTTGCCTTTTTATATAGTAAAAAGCTGGCCAAGAAACACATGACAGGTTTCTTTAACTCTTTTTCCATCAGAAACAGATTCTGATCCCAGCAGTGGATAATAAGACTGTGGGATGCTGTAGCAGGTGATCCAGCACCGTGACACAGAGCAAATTGGGAAATGGTGCCAACAACTGTGAGCCTATATCTTATCACACATTTATATTCTTACATAGTTCTATTGGGTTGAACACGTACTTGGATTAATTAAGTTAGTTGTTGACACACCGACTGAGTTCTATTGTGTTCAACAGATAATGCTGCGAAATAGACCTGGGAGCCTTTGGTCATCTCACAGCTAATGTCGCAAAAAAAAAACTGGGAGCCTTTGGTCATCTCATGTGAACTGCTGGAATTGGTATATGATGGCGCAGTTTACTTGGTCATCGCATGATTGTGACAAGCGCCAATTGGAATGAGGCCAAAATAGTTGCACAATGTAAGTATACAGATTCGATAGCACGAACAGAGAATCTGTCGTAATTTTGAGATCCTAGAAAAGACCAAGGCCTTTCTTCTCATAAGTCATTTGGTGGAGATTCAGTGAGAAAATGGCCGAAAAAGGAAATTGACGGGTTGTGGCACAGCTGACGTCTAACAAGCCCGTATATACCGTCTCGTGTTAAAATCGCGGTGCCAAGAGACCATCCATATTCTACAAACGTGATGTGCGTAAATATCTCTTTTTTTCACTCCTGAAGGACTTCGTGTTTCCATCCCAAACACATAAACCTCCAAGGTGAATAAGTACCATTGAGCTACTGATTATTCTTCCAGTTCCAGTCTATTCTTGCCATATGCACTGTACATGACATATGTATGGACCAAGTGCCTTTGATGCAGAACAGATTACCACATGCGTCACCTGGCCTGCAGCTTAATGACATTCATGATTGACGTTGAACACGGCGGATTCGAAGTGGCATATTATCCTTTGGTTCTGTAACGTACGGTGTAAGGATTGTAACCGAAGGACTCGTTGAGACATACTCATTGTAACAGCAGCGGTTGGCTGAGGGGTTTGTCCTACATATGCAGGTTCAAACTCAAAGTTCGTAATCAAGGTCCTAAAATAGATAGATCGATATCAAAACGAATAAAATAAAAGAGTTTGCAACGTTGTGCTTACGCCAAAACAACTTTCATTTCCATAATTGCCATTGTTTTGCCGATGCAAGCGTGAGGGCCAGAGAGGAAAGATAGAACAGAGGACGAAGAATTGTAAGCTTTTGGTAAATCGAGCCACCGCCCTGGTCGAAACCTATTGCTGAAGTTAGCACATGGCTCGAAGCAAGGTCAATACCATACTCTTCAGCGTCTTCTCCCCACAGTTCCTTCCATGTGTTCACGACGCGTATCTGGTTCAAGGATCGTCAATGACAAAGCACGCAATATATCCAAGAGGCACGGACAGGTATATAAAAAAAGGTCCCTTTAGGAACAAGGACGCCATCAATATAATCTGTTTTATTTGCCGATCGGAAGGTCATCGGCACAGGTGGAAGCACTCGTAGGCTCTCCATTCTACCACAATTATTTCAACCGTCATCAAAATGATCGATCCGAACAAGACGACACGTACACGACGCAATCCAGCCACTGAAGCTCCTTCAGACTTCGATAGTCCGGTCGAGAGTTATTAGCCAGAACTGGCGTGACTTCATCACGAAGGCGCTTCTGACTCTCTTGATCTTTTGCGAGAAGCCAGAGAGTCTGTACTTTGATTATTAAACGAAGTGACAACAAGCCTTGGATCCTTACCCATGCTAAACCGGACGCGGTTGTTTCGTGTCCTGCGCCCAAGAATGTTAACTTGTTGCGTCAAGTGCATAAGCGTAAGGAAGTGTGACCATAAAAGATAGAAACAGACCACTTGTTCCACCATCGCTTGGTCGCTCATCGTATATGCTCCTTTAGCCTGCAAGTCCACATTGCGGGCACGAACCAGAAGACTCATCACATCTCGCTTTGTCTCAGTGTCCGACATAGCGACTGTTGAGTCGTGTATCCTTTCTGCAATTATTGTTGCAGAAATTCTCTTGATATGATGCATTGAATCTATCAATACCACAAGTGGAGCTGTCGCACTCCATTGGTCTAGTGTATCGGCATCAAGAACGTTGGACAGTACCTAAGTCCTTGAAGTAAGTTAGCCAATGGCGATGTCTGTATGCCCAATCGGACCCAATGAGGCGAGGAACACCAGGTATGACCAGTACTGCGATAAATCGGGCAAGATTGGGTCCTACAAAGCCAGTCAGTTGTCCTCAGGGTATGTGATACAATTACAAATCACCAGATTGCATACTAATCAAGCGCTCATATGCCTCGGCAAGCTCGTTATGGGGGTCGTTGAGCGAATTGGTCTCATAACCAAAGGCAGTCTTGCAAATAATATCGAGTGTGACTTTACTCACTGACAAATCGGTGAGGACAGACAGAAAAACAGATCAGAGAGAACTTCAATAAACCCACTCCATTCGTACATGGTTAGAATTGTTCCTTCTTCTGGTCGCTCCGTCGAGTCAATTTTTGAACCCAAGATTTGAATCAGACTATAGAACCAGCCTCAGGAATGACGAGATTGCAGTGTACTCGAGAAAATCAACCTTTCTATGGGTTCATGATACATTTCCATCTCTGTAAAACAGATTTTAAGGGTGTAAGACGTTTGAAATGGACAGAAAGCATACGAGCTATGAGGTTTGTGATAGAAAAAGCCGGATTCATCACTTTCCGCATCTGCTTATGCTCGTTACCGGTAACGGTCAGAAGGCCCCACCCAGCAGTTAGTCCCAGGGTACTCCTCATGAATCCAGGCTTGGGTAGCAAGTCAACAGAGCATAAAACCCGACGGTTATACGGAACGTACTCGTGGATAATCGACCCAATCGCTCACTAAGATCTTGTGAAGGGCATCCGGTTTCATGAAAATCAATCTTTCGATACCGAAGGGCCCGACAGCACGGACAACAGGTCCATACTTCTTGACCCATTCACGTTGCGGTATCCCAGCTTCACCTTTGATGATCACTGGAGCTTGTCCATAGAAAAGGTGACCAAGAGGCGGGCCAGGAATACGGCGTAAGGGAGAGAAAATGAAGGGGTAGAAGAACAGTTGATAAAGAATTAAAAGTGTTGTGCCTTTTAAAAGAGATGGAGCTAAATCAACTCCTTGCAAGTTATCAATGTTCCACGCACCAAGGAACAAAACTGTAGGCAACAACAGGAAACGATAATCATCAGGAAATCGCGCTACGTATTCACAATTGAGCAACCTGGTTACGAGAGTAGGCGACATCTTCTGTGGGGTAAGTTGCATCAGGAGTCGTTCATTTTATACACATGCGTAGCTGATGGCTTTTACTGCCATCAGCCATGTGAAATTGACGGAATAGTATACCTTGATTTGACAAGCAGGGTCATGTGGGCAGAGTCATACCTGGATTTGGACGCAGCATGGACCAGACTGCCAAAGTATACCAACTGGCGTCCGGCTTTCACAATATATCCTGGATGGTCCGGATGACAATATACCGTGGGAGGGTCCATTCGTCTAAACTCTATTGGAAGCTTCATGCGGGAATTACCGTACTTGTGACATCCATCTGACGTTCGTTACTTGTCCCACTTCCTTTTCTGACATACCTCTATATTATATAATATCTCGAACCATATAGATATCCCGAACTGTAGCAACTTGGGGTATCTCTTCGAAATACAGGCCTTACACCAGTTCTATTCGGAAGGATTCTCTTAGTGTGACGCGACATCTTGCAACTCTGCAGCCTCGCGTTACACATGGTTCCCTCTCAAACAAGTTACACGTTGTGAAATCGGTTCGCTATGGAAGGGGGCGCAGAGGCGATCGGAACCTGTGGATCGTGGCGAGAGGTCTCACATTGACGGATACATAAGGATCTAGTTCGGGGAAGTATAGTTTGTGCTTGAAAACATACCTTGTCCCATTCTGTTTTCTGCGTGTCCTCATTTAAATTTGTCTTGTTCCCAGTGAAGTCAAACCCACGACGTTCGCTTACAGTTTCCCCTGATATCGATCCGGCTCTCAATCAGCCTTCCCAAACCAGTAGTTTCCGCCCCTTGTGTGTGTTGCTCCGTTGTAAGCGCATGCTTACAGCGGGGCCCGTCAACGATACTACGTTATTCAGACCACGGCTTTGCACCCTCACATAGCTTACCATAACCATCTATTCACCCGTATGACATACGCACCATCCAAGTGCGCAATTACAGCAACTATGAACAAAGTTGGCGATCTGGCAATTTCCAAGCAGAGCCAGAATTTGGCTTGTGACAGTCACCATAATTTCACTTCGCAGTGTTTTGGCACCTCTTGTTCGGTCCATGGACGCTGTGGTATTGATGGAAAACAGGTAAAGAGTGGAGTTCAGGGAGAAACGAGGGTTCGATCCGAGGAAATGGGCTGCAGGTGGAAACGTCGATGAATCGAGGCGGAAGGGGGGAATCGAGGGTGATGAACATTCGCCGACGACAGGCGGAAAACTAGGAAGACGAGATTCGACGGATGACGTCGATTATGAGACCGTTGGTTGAAACTTGAATTCAAGGATTAAGGAACGAAAAGACAGACAGAAAAAAGGTATGAATAGGCAGTTAGAACAACGAATAGAGTTGGCGTTTTACACCCCAGTAGTCTCGGTCTCTTACTCTCGTCTCTACATCTCGGTTACGCTTGTTTTGCTACTGTCGTGGACTGTCGCTTTCAAAAGTCCCGTTGTTCCGTCTCCGACCCATTGCTGATCGTCTGATTGGGCGCCTATCTTCCTGGTCGGATTGTATCTGAGGTCTCGTTTCGACAGTCGACAAGCCGACTGATAGGCATATCTCTAGCGTGTCAGGCTGCTCCCCACTGTTCTTCCTGTTGGGTCTCCATCAACTCCATCTTACATATCTCTCTGCTTTAACCATACCCTCGAATCTGTTACTTAAGATTCCTTGAAAGTTTGAAGACTATACAAGATCAGGATAGATTTACAGAAAAAAAAATAGCAAACCATTTCACTTCCCGAGATCGCGGAACGTGTTTTGGGACTAGTATTGGTCACATGTTTGTTGCTCTTTACTATAAACCACCATCGCTGGCAAGTGCGCGTGGTCGGTTTGCGCTTAGGTTGACTTCGTGTTTCCTTCAGGATGCTTCCGCTACTCCTTCGGAGAGACGTGTGTCTGTAAGACCACCCTCTAAACGCCCTCATACGCGCTCTCAGTTGTCCTCCCCCGTGGTTGCAGGAGGAGCATCAGGAAAGCGTGCTCCTCATCGGACCATTAACAATATCTCTGCTAGCACGTTGCCGTCGATGGAGGATGTGCCTGAGGAAAGTGAGGAGGGTGGCTTCAGCGAGGATGAGATTCCCTCTGAAGTTTTGGACGCATACAACCGGGCGGCCGATGCATACAACCAGGTGGTTGATGTGGATCCTACACTGCGGCCTTTACCAGTGGCTTCTGGTGACAGGTGTGCTTTGGACATTACTCCCTTCTTCTGCCAATATGGCTGGTGGTAGCCGGATAGCAGGTGGTAGCTGATCTCTCTGCCTTACACCCACCACCTGCTTCACCCCAGCTCACATTTCTCTCTCTGTACAACCCTTGTCTCATCACGTTTCTGGTGACCTTTCTCTTTGACCTTGTGACTCTGCTTTTTCCGGTGAAACCTCTCTCCCCTTCTCCTCAGCCTATGTCACCTCCCTCCACGGCTGTCTGGTGGGCTGATAAGCAGCCCTGCAACTCACCGCCGGTGGCCCCTTCATCTTCCTCTCTTCCCATCTCTACTCAGGAGGTAGAGAGTTTCCTACAGATGGAGTCCCACTTCTCCCCTTGGTGACACCACCTACTCTGCCACTGACCCATTCTGGGGATGCTTCCATTCTGACCATTACATTTTCCCGCTCTGCTCTACTTGCACTCTCACAAAATTTTGGTGCTCAGATGACTCAGAGTATGGCTTTATGCCCTAGACTGCCTCTACTGTTCAACCAGACTTTACGTCTCAGCCAGGTTGGTTTTTTCCAGTGGCTTTATGCCTGCTTACATTCATTTGCCAGGCATGTTGGCACACATGAATTCTGGAAGCAATACAACAAGTGGCTTTACTCCCATCACTACTACGTATGGGTTCAACTCTCTTCATGGATTAGGTGTGCACCCCCTCCTGGGTATGCCTCCTACATCATCCACTGAGTTAGATCCAAATGTCATGCCCATCCCTTTATGCATACAATGGGTATTCAATTGTGGATGGCAGGTTTATGTTCTGTTGGATCTGCTCACAAATGTGGCCTGTCACCAGGCTCTTACCTCTTCCGATCAACATGGAGATTCTGCCTTGTCCCTTTTGGCTTTGGGTGAGCTGCAAGTGGTGTCAGCAAAATTTGACCTTAGTAAAGAACACTACATTATGGCATACAAATTCATGCAGGCCTTGAAAACACTAGTTTGGGTTATTTGCCATTGTCTCAAAGCTGGCCCTGAGGGACAAATTGGGGGACCAACGGCACATTCTACTGCAAAATCTTTTGAGCAACACTATGATTGTATTCAGCACCATCATGATTTTGGCAACCATTTTCCAGTTTACTTGGTGTATGACATTCAGCACTCCTACTGTAAGGGCGACCTTTGGAAGCTATGGCTCAGTCACACAGCTGGCAAAGAGAGATTCAAAGTGTATTAGTGTATGTATAAGTAATAGAAGTAAGTAATAACAACTACACACCTGGCAAAGGGAGATCCAAAGAGAACAA